>VRMD01000978.1:0-19805 GCA_009872375.1 Sminthurides bifidus | reverse complement strand
TTGCAGACCTGACTCCAGAGGAGGGTGTTGCCAAGCAGAAAGATTTGTCTGGCGCCGAAAGAGTGGAAAGCTCCGATTCAGCGCTGAGACAGAAAACGGAGTTTGACAAACCCGTAAAAACAGACAAGAGCTTAGAAGAAGGTGAGGCCGAGCTACCTGGAGAAGAACCAGCTTCTTTGAAAGCAGATACCAAACCAGATAGAAAGCAACGACGCAAAAAGGAACCTGTCAGAAAAGTGAAACCAGATACTGAGGAATCAGAGTCAGTTGAAATTGAAGAGGCTGCTCCTTCCCGACCAGAAGACAAAGTGCCACATACAAAGTCGAAAAAGCGAGTTCCTCGAAAGTCAACAGAGTTGAAGGAGAGCATCACGATTACTTTAGACTCCCACGTCGAGGAAATTGCGCCTGATGGTGTACCCAGCGCTGAAATTCGCAGGAAGAAAGTTCGTGCAAAACCAGTGGAGGAAGGCGAAGTCACTGTTTACGTCAATGCAGCAATGGGTCCAGACAACGTTCCCATAGAAATTGCGGTTGAGACCACTGACATGACGGTTGTTGATGAAGACAGCGATGAAATTAGGAGAGTGCGAAAGAAGAAAATCATGAAAAGACAGCCTTCCACTCGGACAGAAGTACCTGGCCAGAGTGGCACTGTAATAGAAGAGATTTTCGAAGAAATTTCTGATTCGGAAATGTCTCCGGACGCAGAGGTGGTGTACTATGTTGATTCCGAAGCTACCGGCTACTTGCCCGAAGGCCAGCCGCGAAGCAAGAAAATGATTAAGGGTCTCCCGGTGCTTGTGGAACAACCAGAGACCTTCATCACAGAAGCAGAGGGCCCTGATGGACAGCCTTTTGATGTAATCGTGGAGCACATTGATACCTTCGTCCGAGATGACGCAGGGCGAATCACCACTGTGCGCAAGAAGAAAGTCGTCAAGAAACCCAAGCCATCTGCTCAGCCTGCTTCTGCACCTGACGACACAGGAGTCACGATTGAAGAAATCTTCGAAGAATTGCCGGAATCACCTCAGCCTGAGACATCGGTTGTGTGCGAATCAGTCGTTCACGAACTCCAACCCGATGGAGCGACCAAAGAGAAGAAGATCAAGAAAAAGGTCAAAGGGAAAGTGGTGCAAGAGACAATGCCAGAAATATTTGTCACAGACTCGATCGGTCCTGATGGCACTAGGACAGAGATTCGCGTGGAACAAACTGAAATCGTCTTTCAAGACAAAACTCAAGTTCCAAAGCGAGTGAAGAAAACCAAAGTTACCCGCCGACCTTCCACTCAGACGTCGGAAGAGGAAGGCGTTACCATCAGCGAAATATTCGAGGAAATACCCATGCAAGCCTCTCCCGCTGAAGATAGAATCGCAGTCGCATTGGAGCCAGCTCCAGCGTTGCAAGACAAGATCAATGAAACGGAGACAAGAAAGAAACCAAAGAAAAAGTTGAAGGGCAAGCCCGTTATGGAAGATGCTCCAGAAGTATTCGTGACTGCAGTTGTTGGGCCTGACGGAAGCACGACTCAAGTCATGATAGAGCAATCTCGAGTGTACGTGGAGGATGAACAAGAGAAAGGCAAAGTGAAAGAGGTTGTGAAAAAGAAGATTACCAAGCGGAGAAAGCAGAAGGACCAGCCTGAAGAGGATGCTCCCACCGTGGAAGAGGTTTACGAAGAAGCGTCCCCGGAATCGGAGCAGGCGACTGTTGTGATGGAGTCATCCGTAGTTGAAATTTCACCAGAAGGCGAAGAAACAGTGACCACTGCGAAAAGGAAGATGAAGGCCAAACCTGTACACAAGGAGAAGCCGCAAGTTTTTACCACGGACGTCACGCAACCTGATGGCACAACTGTGCAAATCACTGTTGAGGAAACCGACTTTTTCATTGAAGACGAAGTTGACAAGGGTGCTCTCAAGCAAGTGAAAAAGAAGAA
The DNA here is from genome assembly GCA_009872375.1 of Sminthurides bifidus. Taxonomy (NCBI): domain Eukaryota; kingdom Metazoa; phylum Arthropoda; class Collembola; order Symphypleona; family Sminthurididae; genus Sminthurides; species Sminthurides bifidus. The sequence goes on along the minus strand of VRMD01000978.1, from coordinate 17,860 downwards.
GGTCACTAAGAAGCGCAAACCAGCTCTAGGTGAAAAGGCTCAGGAAGAAATTCACGAAACTTACGAATTTGTTTTGCCGGGTGTGGAGGAGCAAGATCAAATCGTTGAGTTAGATCAGCCTAGCACTAAGATTGAATTTGCTCCTGAGCAGCAGCACATTGTCACAAGTACGATGAAGAAACGCTACAAGGGGAAAGTCATTGCGGAGGATAAACCCGAGGTCTTTGTGACAGAGGCAGTTAGTCCTGATGGTGAAATGGTTCAAATCACAGTGGAACAGTCGGAAGTGGTTCTTGAAGATGAAGAGGAAAAGGGAAAGATGAGAATTGTGAAGAAGAAGAAAGTCACAAAACGAAAGCAACACGCACCTGAGGAAGGGTTCGCACCGCAAGAAGTCGTCACGGTGGAAGAATTTTTCGAGGACGCACCAGTGGCTTACGATATTCCTGATGTGGCGCAGGAATTAACCGAGGTTCCATCAGAAAAACCCAAGCAGAAGGCGAAAAAGCCAAGTAAGAGCAAAAAGGTCGTGCCCATTTTAGAAGAAAAGCCGGAAGTCTTCATTACAGAAGCTACGGGCCCTGACGGCGTCGCCTTGGAAATAACTGTCGAAGAAACGCAAATTTACGTTGAAGATGAGGAAGAGAAAGGCAAACTGAAGAAATTACGCAGAAAGAAAACTGTGAAACGACGGAAATCAAAACCGGACTTTCCAGAAGAAGAGGCGGAGCAAACCGAGGTAGTCTTTGAAGAAATTCCCGATGCGCCGGATTCTACTGATGGCACAGAAACGTTTGTTCAAGAAACCACTGTCACTGAACTTTCTCCTGACCAAACCCAAATCACAACAAAGAAAATGAAGAAAAGATACAAGGCCAAGCCGATCTCTGAAAAACCCGATACGGTTGTGACTGAAGTGGAAGGACCTGACGGCACACCGGTAGAAATCACGATTGAGCAAAGAGATTTCCTGGTGGAAGAGGACGAAGAAGAAAAAGTAATTAGGAAAAAGAAGGTCACTAAAAAACGAAAGCCCCGAACCGGTAAAGATGAACCAGTTTCTGTTGAGGAGACATTTGAAGAAGTTCCACAGGAAATCCAGCCTTCTGAAGACGAAGTAGCCGTTGTGACTGAAACAGTTATTCAAGAAGTTCAGCCTGACGGCAGCGTTAAATCAAAGAAAGTTGTAACCAAGAAGATGAAGGGGAAAACAACGAAAGAGACTCGGCCGAACATTTTCACAATGGAGGCCGTCGGCCCTGATGGCAACTTGGTAGAATTCACCGTTGAAGAGTCAGAAATCACAGTCCAAGGTGATGATAACACGAAGGTAAAGTTAAAAAAGACAAAGAAGACGAAAAAGCCCAAGGCCGGAACAGAGCCAACCGATACCGCAGTAAGTGTGGAGGAATTGTTTGAAGAAATTCCAGACGAAACCACTTTCGCTCCAGTTGTCGAAGTTACCGTAGAATCTCCTGCAGAAAGCGCGGCGACGATTGCCAAGCAACCCAAGGCCAAGAAGAAAATGAAAATCAAGCCCATTCAAGAGCTAGACACCCAAGTATTTTCAACTGAGCTAGAGGGCCCTGGTGGCGTCTTAACGGAGGTGGAAGTAAAGGAAACTACCTTGGTGGCTGAAGACCAGGCTGAACCTGGAAAGAAAAAAGTCTTACGAAAACGAACCGTCACTAAAAAGAGGAAACCAAGTAGTGCCGAAGCTGATGATAGGCCTCAAGAGGACGTCAAGGAAACTTATGAAGAACTTCCGAACGTAATATCTCCAACAACTGAGCCCATAGTGCGGCTGGTTGGGCCTCAAGACTCTCCGCTAATTGGAACGAGACCGGAAACGATTGTATCACCGGAAGTGCAACAAAAGGACGGTGCACTTGTTACAGAAACGCCCAAACGGGCCAAGAAGAAATCGAAGCAACCGAAAGCTACAGATCAAAAGCAGGAGCCCACAGGGGAGGAAGAGGTACAAGAAACTCCTGACGGAAAGCGCATTGTGAAGAAAACTCGTTGGGGAACATCAATTTCGTTAGCTCGACCTGTGCCTGAAAAGATGGAACTGGTATATGGCACCGTTGAGCAGCCAATCCAAATTAAGTTAAGAAAGGCTCAAGTGGCAGATATGGAGGCAGCACAGTCAGAGACTCCGTTGCCTTTCGAAGTAAAACTCAAGCCCGTTAAGAAACCAGAGGAGGTTCAGAAGCCTGCTAAAGTGCAAAAACAAAGCACCAAGGCCAAGCGTGAAAAGCTCGAGTTCAAGACTTTTGAACCGCTTGAAATCAAAGAACTTGAACCGTATCAACGACCTGTTTTGGAAGTCTTCGAAGGCATTGACTGGGGAGAAAAGCCGGCCGCAATTGCGCCAAAACCAGAAGAAACTCCACCGAAACCTAAAGTTGCGCCAAGAAAGTCCGAAGACAAAGGTCAGCCTCAAGAACCTTCGGGACGCAGATTCACGATTGGTAGTGGATCAGTTCCGGACCAGGAGGAACAAGAGCAAGAACACGTGGAGCTGAAGCGAGTGCAAAATGAGAAAGAAAGCATCGAGTTGACATCCGCTCCAGCCGAGTTCAGGCCCGTGCCGTTGGGTGAAACTACCGAGGAAGTGGCACCGAGTCACAAAATCCCAACCAAAAAGCTGAAAAAACCCAAAGTGGATGCGCCAATCGAAAAGGAAGACTTGGAGCTGGAAACTATGGACAATTTCCCTTCAGAAAGTCCAGAAAGGACTCAGCCAGAAGCCAAAGAGGCTGGAAAGGTCCCAAAGAAAACGACCAAGCCAAAGAGCAAGGTAAAAGAGGAGACCACGCAAATCAAACCCGGAAAAGGGAAAGTGTCCGAAGAAATCTCCGAAGAAGAGCACCCTCAGTTACGAAGGGGCTCAAAATTAGACAGACAGCCTTCAGAGGAGGAAACCCCTGGTACACTCCGCCGTGTGCCGGCTAAAGCTCCGGGTGAAGAGCACGATCAAGATACAAAGTTGAGATCGGCCAAAGACAAGAAACCGGAAGATGAAGTACCGATAACCAAGCCGAAAAAGAAGAGCAAGCCGAAATCCGAAAGCATCAAAGACATTGAGTCCGATCGTCCAGAGCTTCAGCAATACGAGAAGCCAGAATGGTCAAAGCCTGAAAAAGAGAAAATGGAAACGACGACTGCGGAAATGAAGGGAGAAATGCACGTGGAAGTAGTTGCCCAAGATCAGTTTGCTAAGGAAAAACCAAAGGGCGAAGCGCCAGCTCCAGAAACGGTTGAGCTACCACTCGGCAAAGGAAAAGTACCCACTGATAAGGCCACGGACGACAAGGTGTCACTCAAGCCCTGGCGCAAACCAGATGAGCCAGATACCGATGACCAGACTCCTGACAAGGGCATCAAACCACAGACCTTTGAGTCGTCTGAAGGGGACGTCGTTCTAGAAAAACCGGAAGGTGAGACTCGCAAGAAGAAAAAGAAGAAATCAGAGAAAGAATCAACCGTAGCTCAGCTTGACGCTGCAGTAACCATAGCAACGGCCCAAGAAATCGTGAAGGACAAAGATACTATTGAAAAACCAACAACCGAGTCGGTTGAACGCAAGCAGTCTCAGAAGCAGAAAGAGAAAGTCGGCACTGACTCAGAAAAGCCTGATAAATTTGTGCAAGATGCAACTATGCCTCAATCAACACCATTTGAAATAGGCTTACCAGCTGAAAAAATAGACGTTGAAGTTAATGAGGATTTCAAGATTCCTGCGGAGCCTGACACTAAAGCTGGAAAGGTCAAAAAGGGAAAGAAAGCCAAGGTTGAATCGACTAAAGATGATATTCAATCTACCGATCTGACATCAGAAGAGCCAAGTCGTCCGGTGCCATCTCGGGAGGTGAAATCGTCGGCAATTCCCAGCCAAGAGTCGGTGGTTGCAGATTCTGTAGAAGATATTCCTGAGAGCGAGCATTATCGCTCACGAATAGGCTTTAATGCTCCATTGCAGGTAGTAAACACGGAACAGACGTTCCCCAGTGAAGGCTTAGGTGCCCCAGCGTTACATTCGTCACCGAAAACCAGACAAGCACATATAAACATTTCTGAGACGGGTATCACTCCAGAAACATCCGAAAATGTTCCCAGTGAAAGTACACACAACTTACATCGACCACTAGTGGATCAACACAGGGCATCACAACATATTGCAGACAGAGATGGAAAGGTCTCAATCACCAACGTCACTGTTACACTTGAGAACGAGATGACATTCGAAAACACGCCCAACCTTCAGAAACCCAAACCAACATTTGAGCTCACAAGCTCCGTGCAGTCAACTGATATCAATGCGTTGGAATTTCCAGGCGAGGTTGCTCCTATTCAAAAGAAAAAGAAAGCCAAGGCTGAGAAGAAAGTGGAACCGCTGGAAACATACGTAACTGAGTTTGAGGAAATTGTTGACAAAGAGGGTGATTTTAAGGAACGAGGACCTTTGATGAACGTTGCTTCTGTAGTAATAGACGAGCGTGTAGAAGAAACGGCTGATGGGAAGCGCACAACAAGCACGGTTGAAGACGCATTTGGTGTTCATATTGTGCAGGAGATTACCTTTAAGCGGCCCACTGTTTCGATTGAAGAACTACCAGGTATCACTATCAGGTTATTTATTTCTTATAGTATGTATAAACGCAATGAGTATTTTCATTTGCTTGAACCTGGTTTGTTGTACTGTTCAACTAGTAGTGGAAGTTGTTATGTGCTAACCCTTTGTAAATAAAGACCGGTTTGTTACCCAATTTGACTTTGCAGTTGAAAAGAACGATGAGCTAACTATTGAAGAGATCACTGAGGTTCAGCCAACGGTGGATGTTACACCGCATCACGGCATCCAAGTCATGGAGGAAAAACCAACTAGTCAGACAGGGGATTTAGCCAAACTGCAGAGCGTATTGGGAGCGAAAGCAAATGAAACTTTCACTCCGCACAGTCCTCTCGTCGTCCAAGCGGATCAGTCTCAAGAGTCTGCTGGTATATTTGCTGATAAGTTTCTTCCGGAAACATATCAAGCCAATCTTGGTCTGACGCGAGGGCATCAGCAAGTACAAATATCGGAAATCGAGGCGGATATTCAGTTAGGAGAAGTGATGAAAGAAGAACCTACCAGCTTCAGGCCGAAAGTTCAATTGAGGGAGCAGACAAGTGTGATTGTTGAGAACGTGGCAGTCACAGACACAGAATCAGAATTCAAACCGGGCGAATTCGGAAGGCAGCAAGCTGCCCTGGTACCTGATCATGGCGTTTCCGTGGAACAAACGTTGGTGACCGAATCAGAAGGAGGCATGAAAGTTCTTGAGATGCCAGCAGGAGCCAAACCCGAATCCAGTTTTGTACCAAACATTCCTCTTAGCATTTCAAGCACGATGAGTGATGATCTTGTCAGCCCAATGGGAACCGACTTTAAACCCTCCGAAGGAAAGGCCAAGCAAGACTATGTGCCACAGATGAGCATGTCCGTGAGTGATGTGGTTCCAAACGTATGCGAAAGCAATTTCACTAGGGAGACCGTGGTGAAAGCTCAAGGATCTACGATTTTTGGAGAGGTTAAAGGAATCGACGTGAGTGAAGTAACACTAGGGGATGTTCCTGCAGAGTATGTACCCGGCAAAACGGGAACTGCAACTGCCAATGTTGGAATGGGCGAAACTCATGTAGCAGACAGTCAAAGGGTCGTACCACTGGAAGGTTTTACTGACCAGAAGCAGGATAAAGTCAATGAAGACAAAGCTCAGATGGGAACTGTGCCGTTTGTCAGCGTCAATGTCAATCAGCAATTAACACAGGAAGATACTCGCCCGATGGAGGAAATGCCTAAGACAAAGCCTGTCCAAGGGCAAACTGCCGTAACACCTGTTGAGCACGTTAAGGTCGATGAGCAATCAGTATTCCATTCAACTGAGAGCTTTGAACATGTGAAGCAGTTGGGCGTCAAAATTGCACCGGGAGTAATCCCTATGGAAACTGCTAGTAAGACAGAAGTCATGGCTACTGAAAAGGAAGGAACCGCAACGGAGCTGGTGCTACCTGCTGCAGAACAAGGTAAACCCGCCGAAAGTCAAGCTATTAGTGTTCAGGAGCAAGTAACAGTTGGATATGAGGCAGAGGGTCGGCTTAGCCCATTGGCGATGGATGTCAACACCACGAAGATTACACATGGGGAATCTCAGGCCGTTACCGTAGAGACGGTGCAGGGATATGCAACAGAACGGAATTTCGAGGTGCAGCAACCGCTCAATCAAAGCGGAGCTGAAAGTATTTCTCACGCCTTCAGAAGACCCAACGTGGACCAGTCTATGGTATTTGAAGGCACTGACAATTTGGAAGTTCAACTTTTAACCAAACCAGAAGTAGCTGCTGCTGCGATGAAGCCCTATGAAACTGTAACTGTTTCCCAGCCTGATGAACTAGACTCGACCAAAGACCTAAAGCCGGCAGAGGAAAGGGCTGGTAAGTTTGCAAGCACTGCCTTGGTACTGCAGGATTCGTCTCAAGTGACAGAAGTCATGGCTGAGTTTAGAACAGACAGATTTTCTCCGGAAAAAGTTGTATCTGACAAGGCATCTGGATCTCAACTTGAAAATGTTGGAGTTGCAGTCAATGAAAGCAGAGTTTATGGATCAGCAAGAGACATTCCAGTGACCCCTCAAGAACAGGCGAAACCTGGTTTGAATCTTGGCCAGGGTACCGAAAGGCGTGAAACCACCATTTTGGACTCTTCGTCTAAGTTCGAAGTTCCGCAAGTGGACAGGGCTGAGGGCAAGGAGACCTTCAACATTACACAAGGTGTTATGATCGAAAAGCCAGATACTCAAAGCCCAACAAAGGAATTGGAAGAACCATTCCAGTCCCTAGCAACCTTAGACTTGAATCTTGGGCAACAAATCGGTGTTAAATCAGTTACAAAATTCGAAAGTGTGACTCAGCTCCAGGATCAGGTGCCAGCCAAGAAGGTACAGGTTCGCTTAGATACTACAGAGAGCGTTAGCGTGGGACAAGTCAATGTCGAGGAGGTACCCGGAGACGTTCAAACTGTCATCCCGCAAACGGGAGATACTAAAGTTGAGCCGGCTGAGCAAGTCACCGTAACAGACACACCGATATACCAGTCTGAACAAGCTCTTCCTGACGCTTCAACGGAGAAGCAAGGTAAACAAGTTGTTTCCCCTGCCGAGGCTGTTTCTACAAAACAAGTCGTTACTGGCGAGGTTGTGGGTTCGGTAGCACCTCAGGATGAACCTGCTCAAGGTAAAGTTACGCAAGCTCCAGTCGAAGGCTTATTAGTAAAAGCTCCGACGGTATCTGGGACTGTGAAAGGCATGGACGAAACTCGTAAGGAAAAAGTTGCTCCTGTTTCGTTACCTCTTGAGTCTGGTGTAGCTTTCCCGGAAGAAGTAGCACCTCATGTTGGCGGTGAAATACCGAAAGCCCCAGAAACGGGCAAGAGGGCTGTATTAGAGCAACACAGCGTGAGAGTGGAGCAGGTGATGGCCGTTGCAGAAACTGACTCTTTGAGTACTAAAGAAGAGTCGGCTGTAGCTGCACCGAGACAACTTCCGGAAGCTGTCACCGCTACAGCAGAAACGCCGCAAGTCTTGGGAATACCCAAAGAAGAAAAACTGGATGATGAAAACGTTGCAACAATGAAGCAGGATTACACCACTGCTACAGCAACGGAAGTACAACCTGCCGTCCCTACTGTTATGAAGAAGAAGAAAACTGTGCGTGGGAAAGAGAAGACGACTGAGGAAAAAGTACCCGCAGAAAAGATTGAACCATTTGATACCAAGGTTCCAGATGCCAAAGCCCAGGAAACAGACGTCCCTGAAGAAAAAGTTGTGTCATTCCAGCAAACCATGATGGCACGCGCTGAGGAAAAGGCGGAAGAGCGCGGAGAAAAAGCGAACGAGTTTGAAGTGGAGGCTGACAAGCCTGCTACTGCAGCTGAGAAGGAAATTCCTGTCAAGAAGGCAAAGAAAACGAAGAAAGTTATCATGGGTACTGCTAAAGAGGCTCAAGAGAAAGTGGAAGATTCGTATGAAGAGATGGTTCAAAAGGATTTGGCAGCAACAGCTAATGAGACTGTTACACAGCAACAAAGCATTACAGTTATCACAGAAACGCCACTGGCTCTGGCCAAACTCGATGAGCAGAAGGTACCTGAAGAGGCCATTAAGCCCCTGGATGTTGTGCCTGAAGCAGGTGCAGTTGCCCAAGAAAAAGAAATACCTGTTGTGAAACCTAAAGCAGAGAAGAAAGTCGTCCGTGCTCTTGCGAAGGAGGACACTGCAGCTGTACCTGAAGATCAAACGAAGGAGATACCTGAACAAAATATTGCACAAACACTTGCTCAAGCTGAAGAGAAAGAGATACCAACGGAAAAAGTTGTAACAAAGAAAAAGAAAGTCAGGGCTTTACCCAAGGAGGAGACGAGCCAAGTACCAGTGGGTATTGTCGAAGAAGTCCAACCTGAAACTGTGGAGGAAGTAGTGGCGGAATCTTCCGAAATACCTGTCGAAACTGTCGCTGTGAGCAAAAGAAAAATTTTGGGCAAGCCGAAAAGTGTGGAAGACCAAGTACCTGAAGAAAGCGTTACAGATCTTCCAATCAGCCAGAAAGAGGAGGCACTTGCTGATGAGGTTGAGATTGTGGAGGAAAAAGCTCTACCAAAAAAGAAGAAAGTACGCCCTCAGGTAAAACCCAAGGACGAAGTTTCCGAGGTTGTTGCAGAGACAGTCGATGTTGTCCAAGAAGAGCAGCCTATGTTCGAAGTTGCTCAGGAGGCGGTCGAGCCTGTGGAAAAAATTACAGCAAAAAAGAAGAAAGTTAGAGGAAAACCGAAGGCAGAAGAAGATATGGTTCAGCCAGAGATCGTAGAAGAAATTCCGAGCAAGCAACCGGAGGCAGATGCTGCTAGCGAAACGACTGTCCCAGTTGAGACTATTGTTACAAAGAAGGAGAAGGTTCGAGGCGAGCCTAAGACTGAAGAGGCTGTTTTGGATACTGAAAGCGTTCAGGAAATACAAAAGGCGCAGCCAGAACCAGAAGCAGCACAAGAAACAACGCAACCTGTAGAAGAATTGAAAGTGAAGAAGAAGAAAGTACGAGGTACACCTAAAACGGAAGAGGCTGTTGTCACTCCAGAGAAGGCGATCGATGTCGAGGAAGAAAAGCCTCAAGCGGAAGTGGCTCAAGAGAAAGTTGAACCCGTAGAAACAGTCAAGACAAAGAAAGAAAAGGTTAGAGGAAAGCCTAAGGAAGCTGAAGAGGAGATTGTTCCCGAGATTGCTGATGATGTTCCACAAGACCAGATACCATCTGCCGTTGCTCAAGAGGGTATTGAGCCAATTGAAATTGCAAAGGCAATTCAGGAAAAGGTTAGAGGTCAGCCAAGGCAGGAGGAGGCTATAATTACTCCTGAAAAGACCAGTGATGTTGTACAGCCCGAAGTTCCGACTGATGTTGCTCAGGAAACTGTTGAATCCGTTGAAAAAGTCACCAGTAAGAAGAAGAAAGTAAGGGGGAAGCCAAAACCTGAGGAGGATGTTGTCCAATCAGAAATCGTGGAAGAAATGCCTAGCAAAAAGCTCGAGGCAGATGCTGCCAGCGAATCGACTGTCCCAGTGGAGACAATCGTCGCAAAGAAAGAGAAAGTGCTAGGTGAACCCAAGACAGAAGAGGCTATGTTACAGCCAGAAACTATTCAAGAACTTCCGAAGGAACTACCCCAGACAGATGCTGCGCAAGAAAGCGTTCAACCTGTAGAAGAAGTAAAAGTAAAAAAGAAGAAAGTACGAGGAGTACCTAAACCTGAAGAAGCTGTGGTCGCTCCAGAGAAAGCTGTTGAGGTTGAAGAAGACAAACCACAACCGGAAGTTGCTCAAGAAAAAGTAGAACCATTGGAATCAGTAATAATTAAAACGGACAAGGTGAGAGGTGAGGCCAAGCAAGACGAGACAGTGGTACTGCAGGAAACGACAGTCAAAGTCGAAGAGGAGCGAGTTCGTGCTGAAGTCGCCAGGGAGGCAGTTGAGCCTGAGGAAACAGTCAGTACGAAGAAGAAGAAAGTAAGAGGAAAGCCAAAGATTGATGAAGCTATTGTATCACCTGAAACAGTCGACGAAATAGCTCCTAAGCAGGTAGACTCAGAAACTGCCACAGAAATCGTAGAGCCAATCGAGAGCATAGTAGCGAAACAAGAGAAGGTGAGAGGTGAGCCTAAGGTAGACGAGGCTGTTATTATTTCTGAGACAGTAGATAAGATCCAAGAGGAACCACGCCCGGCGGAAGTTGCTGAAGAAACTGTGGTGCCCGAAGAAAAAGTGAAGATAAAGAAGAAGAAAGTCAGAGGCGAGCCAAAGCCGGAAGAGGATGTTGTCATTACCGAAAAAACTGAAGAAGTTCCACAAGAAAAGATTCCAGCTGAAGTTGCTCAAGAGACAGTGGAGCCAGAGGAGACGGCAACCATAAAGAAAAAGAAAGTTAGGGGCACGCCAAAAACTGAAGAGTCTGTCGTAGTGTCGGAAAAAGTTGAGGATACGCCAAAGAGAGAACTGCCTGCTGAAGTTGCAAAAGCGACAGAGGAGCCTGTGGAAAAAGTTCAAGTCACAAAGAAAAAGGTCAGGGGAGAGGCTAAGCCAGAGGAGACTATTGTCAAGCCTGAAACCACCGCAGAGGTTGAACAGCAGCCGGTTGAGTCGGGAAGCGCTCAGGAGAAAGTGGAAGTAGCTCTGAAGGTTGAAGTTGCAAAGACCGATGTCCGTGAAGATCAGACGGAAGACTTGGTGGTCAACGTGACCAAGAAGAAACCAAAAGTAAAGCCTACCGAGGAAGAAGAGGTAGTACCTGAGGATCAAAGCGCGGAAATTGTGGTTAAAAAGCCCGCAAAAGCTTTGGTTGAAGAAACTGAAGTGGCCGCTGAAAGTGTTACAATCAAGAAGAAGGAAAAGAAGCCCACTACCCAAGATGAGGCAGAGGTAACGAAAACAATCAAGAAAAAGAAGCCAAAGGCTAAGGGACAAGAACAAGCAGAAGAAACACTCATGGAAGCCACGGCAGACATTGTTGTCGAAAAGGCTGAAGAAGCAGTGGCTACGGAAAAAGAAGAACCTGTAGATTATCTCACGATAACAAAACCTATTACGGTGGATGTACCGAAGGAAAGTGCAACAGACGGGCAGAAAAATAAGGCAGAAATCAGCGAAATTCCTGAAGAACTGCCGGAGGCTAAATTTACATTGAGCAAGAGAAAAGAGGAGGAACCAGCGGCAGAAATTAGGATCAAGAAGCCAATTCCAAAGACAGAGAGTGAAGAAATAGTGGAGGCGACTTTGGGTGCACCCAAGCCCAAGAAGCAAGACGAAGAAACGTATGAAGAGACCATAAGCTTGAAGAAGCAGCCCAAAGGCGAGCCCGTTCAGTCTGAAAGCGAAAAAGCGGTTGTTACCATTAAGAAGAAGAAACCGAAGCAAGAGGAAACCGAATCAGAAACTGTTACTATCATCAAACAAGTTAAGCAAGATGAAGTGAAATCCGAGGAAGAAACACAGACAGTTATATTGGCTGCCAAGAAGCCTGCCGAAGCTGTAACGGAGGACGTTGCGGAAGAGATGACCGTCGTTATCAAAGCACCGGAGGAAGCTCCTGAACAGTCGGAGATTGCCGTGGTAACGGCTCCAAAACGCAAGCCTGAGATTACAGAAGAAACAGTGGATGCAGTAATAACTAAAAAGGCTCCCAAGCAAAAGCCCGAAGAAGCAACTGAAACAGAAACAACGGTGACACTACCTGAGAAGAAGCCAGAAGCGACTGAAGATGCCACTGAAGTTGTAAAGCTTTCTGTTAAAAAGCCTAAAGAGACTGTTACCGAGGAAACTGCTGAAAAGGTGACGATCAAGAAGAAGAAGTCGAAGGAACCTGTGACTGAAGATGTTTCGGAACAGGTCACTGTCACTAAGAAGAAGAAAAAGAAGGTGGTTGAGGAAGCCATAGCCGAGGATGTTGTTGTAAAGAAAGTCCAACCTGCGAAGGAAGACAGTATGCCTGCAGATGTAGAGGCTGACTTTGCGATAGTGAAACCACAGGTTCAAGAGACTCAACCAGAGGATGTTTCAGAGAGCGTTACCATCAATAAAAAACCTGCTCAACCCGAACCATTGGAAGATACGGTTGCCACCGAAAAGATTCTCTTGCCTCAAAGGAAAGAGCAAGACGCTCCAGAAGATGTGGCTGTTCAGATGACGGTCAAGAAGAAGAAGCCCGTCACGTCCGACGAGCAAGAGGTTGAAGAAAGCGTCGTACTGACAAAGCCTAAACCCAAAGATGAGCCGGCTGAGGAATTCGTCATCAAAAAGAAAGTTGAGAGACCGCCGCAGGAAGATGCAGAGGAAGTAAGTCATCAGTTTACCATAAAGCGCAGAGATTCCAAGCAACCCGTCGTGGAAGAGCCTGAGGAAGAGTTTACACTGAAAAGAGAAGCACCAAAGCCGCAGTCGTATGGAGAAGAATTTGTCTCTGAGCAGGTCACCTTGAAACCGAAACGGCAGTACGTGAAAGAAGATCTCGAACAAGAAACTGTAACGTTGAAACAAATCGAACAAGTTTTCGAGGATATCGAAGGCGATTATAAGGTAAAATTGAAAAAGAAAACAACGGTGCCTTACACAGTTCAAGATGAAGAAGCAAGCTTGGGAGTTGTTATCCAACCAGTTGAGGAAGAGACCCCAGAGGAAGAGGCTTTGAGAGTAAATCTTCCCCTCAAGAAGAAAAGCATTCCTCAACCACGTATATTCATTTCTGAGGAAGAAGAAGATGAGGAAGTAAGCGTGGGTGTACGACAGGCTCCTCGGTATGAAGAAATTGATGAAAATGCTGAAATCAGAGTGAAACCCCAATCTCCTGCACCCAAGTTTGACGAGGAGTCCGCCAGTTTGAGTGTTGTTGTTGAAAAGATTGAAAAAGGTTTGTTCTGTTGTTTCATTTCTTCCTATTTTATTTCGTTCAATCATTTATTTTACACCCTATCATCATAAAGAATACGACTCATGTATATATGTTTTCCCCTTAATGTCCTCTCCAGGCGTGGAAGGTCGAACTATGTTTGCTGCGGCTACCTACGTTGCCGACAACAAAGAGACAATGAGTTTTGTTGAGGGTGAAAAAGTTCAGGTTATTGGTGAGTTTTTTGAATTTTGAATTTGACACATGTACGTTTTTCAATGAAAATCGACACTAAATGTATGACAACGAGGCTATTCAGTAACTTTAACTCAACTGTAACAGAAGCAACTGAGTCTGATTGGTGGCTAGTGCGAAAGCATCTCACTCACGAAACTGGCTGGGTACCTGCATCTTACTTCATGGCTCCTGATGAATACAACGAATTTGTGAGGAAGAAACTGGAAGACAGGATCGACAAATTGCCAGCATTTGGAGGTAGGTCATTTTTCAGAACATGTGTGTGAAAGACTAATGTAAGGGTGCGAGTACAACTGATTTTACTCCATCTGTAGAACCCAAGCCCGGAGATAACAGCTTCGCCCCAAGATTCATCAAGAAACTGGAGAACGTTGTCGTTACCGACGGAAGTGAAGTCGTGTTTAGGTGTGTAGTGGAAGGATCCCCGCGTCCGACAATAACTTGGTTCAGGCAAACGCAAATCATCAAAAGCTCAAAGGACTTTGAGGTACGTTGCACTTTCCTTATTCACATGAAACGCGACTTGTTCTTACAAATAACTTTCGTTTTAACATTATTGTATATTTTGCTCTTCACAGATGTTCTACTCAGAAGATGTCGCGAAATTGGTCATCAAGGAGGTTTTCCCTGAGGACGCAGGCCAGTTCACCTGTGTTGCAAAGAATTCAGTAGGTTTCGCCACTTGTTCGGCTGAGCTTATTGTAGATGCGCCGCTCTCCGACCATGGATCTGTTGACAGCGCAACGATTTCTCGTATGAGCCTCAGCAGGTAAGATACTGAGACAAAGTTTGAAGAAAATCAAAGCATTAATGGTAATCAAAATCATTATCAATGTCCTTCTCTTGTAGAGAGTCCTCCCTGACGGATATACTGGAAGGAATTCCGCCCACGTTTAGTCAAAAGCCCAAAGACAAGACTGTGGAAGAAGGCACAGATGTGCAGTTCGAAGTCCGACTGGTAGCAGTTCCTGAGCCAGAGATAACATGGTTCATAAATGGCAAGTCTTTGAAGGAGTCTGACCGTATCAGAATTGAATCTTCGGCGGATGTGCACTTCTACGTTTCCGTGGTTCATATCAAGAAAGTTCGTTTGACGGATACTGCTGAGATTACTATTGTTGCTAAAAACCGGGAAGCCGAAGCTTCTACATCTTTTAATCTCAAAGTGACGAAGAAGGTAAACAATTGTCTGCTTCTAGTAGGCAGAAAGTAAGAAGGTGAAAGTTTTTTACAGAAAGATATAATCGGGGTTTATTTTGATTTGCAGGGTAATCCACCTCCTGAAATCGTAGAGCCACTGAAGTCAATCCGAACAGAATCAGGATCACCAATTACTTTCAAAACTGTGATTAAACGTGCAGTAACAGTCACTTGGTACCACAATGGCCAAGAAATCACTAATAAGAAAATCATTCGCAAAGAAGGTGACGTTTATACTTACGAACTGTTGGAACCAACTCTGAAAGATGATGGAGACTACGTTGCCAGTGCTGAGAATGAGTATGGACGAGTAACCACTAGCGCCACTCTCACTGTGGTTGACATCGTGCCTGATTTCTTGGAGCGACTCACTGATCTTGAAATTGCCGAGAATGAAGATGCGATTTTCACTGTTTTGCTCAATTACGAAGGTGGAAAGGTGCAATGGTTTAAAGATGGCGAGGTTCTAAAAGAGAACGACCGCATCAAATTTGTTGTTGATGGCGCCTGGAGAAAGCTCGTCATTGAGAATGTTTCAGTGCATGATGACGGTGAATATACCTGCTCCTTCGGAGATGCCGAGTGTACAGCTGAACTCAATGTTATTGGTAAGTCATTTAGCTTTCGCTCAAATAAATGGTTGTTACTCTTTACTAAATGACTTGTAGAAGCCCTAATGCGCCTAAATGTTATGTTAACTAATCTTCCGCCGTTGCAGAGCTACCGCCAGAATTTGTGACCCGGATGGAAGATGTCGTCGTTCCAGTACAGGAACGAGCCGTCTTTGAAATTGAACTCACCAAGGGTGACGCACTTGTTAGGTGGTTCAAAGACGATACGGAACTACAATTTTCTGAACACGTTCAGCTCGCCATCGATGGCAAGAGGCAAAGACTGATGATTTACGATTCTGAGCCTGGTGATGAGGGCATTTACAGCTGTACGGTCGGTGATGAACGTAGTGAGGCACGGCTTACGGTTGAAGGTGAGTTTCATATGGAATTCAGGCATGATTGCTGAATGAGATGTTTTGCAGTAGTAACAGTTTAACTAATGCTCTTGATCTGTGATCACCTACATCTGCAGAACCGAAGGTGCGCTTTGTTAGGAAATTGCCAGATATAACTCATGTCACCAAAGAGGAGGATGTTACGCTGATTGTCGAACTAAGTCAGGATGTGGAAGTAGAGTGGCTATGGTAAGAAGGCTAGAATCATGTAAGAACAGTGGCTCATATTGGATCATATATTCAAATTGAATTATTTATTGCAGCAACGGTAAAGTAATAAAGGCCACGAAGAAGTACAAGATTGTGAAAATTGGTAATGTACGAAAGCTTACCATCAAAGCAGTACAGGCAGAAGATCAGAAAGAAATCACATGTACTTGCGGCAATATGAAGACCTCTACAAAGATCAAACTAGACAGTAAGCAGAAATTACATTTTCCTGCAGTGCAATAAGTGTTTCTAGGTACACACTAATACCCAATTTGCTTACACCTTGCAGCTGTTGAAACCAAGCCCAGAATAACCAAAATCCAAGAGGAGTACAAAGTAGTTTTAGGACAAGATCTCACAATTGAAGTCGAGTACGAAGGACTGCCAGCTCCAACAATTGAGCTGTTCAAGGACTCGAAGCCAGTTGTCGAAGACAAATATCGATCTACTGAAGTCAGCGCATCCTTTAAGTTCCTCATAAAATCGGCTCCGGAAGATGTGCACGGCGATTACACTATTCGTTTGCAAAACTCCTGTGGTGATGCATCTGCTAGCTTTAGAATTGTTGTGATGCGTAAGTAACATATTGTGTGGCTTATAAAAGTCTTCTCTAGGCACTGAAATTTACTCCAGCCAGCGTGTTTATGTACGACTTTTCAGAGAAACCTGGACAACCTAGTGCGCCGGAAATACTGGAAGTAGGAGATGATTTTGTCACCTTGGCCTGGAAACCACCAGCAAGCGATGGCAACTCTGTCATATTCAACTACGTGCTTGAGTACCACGACAAGGAAGAATTTCTTACGTAAGTTTTTGGGCGAACCTAAATCAGAAGCCTGTGTGGTTATGACTCTTAATTTACACATTTAATTTTTTTCTAGGTGGCACATTATCAACCAAGACTTCCACATATCCACAACAACGTATAGAGTGACCAAGCTCGTGACGGATTCTGAGCTCATGTTCCGTGTTGCTGCTCAGAATGAAGTTGGTATTAGTGAAGTTTCTCACAGTAGCCGTTATGTGAGAATTGCTTTACCGAAGGAACCAGAAGCTCCAGTGGTTATTCATCCTCTAGAAGATATAACCGTTGGCTTGAGCAAAAGGGTAGAACTGAAATGTACAATTAGAGGTACACCTAAGCCTGAAATCAAATGGTAAGTATTTCTATGCCGAGATCTCAGATGAAATAAATGTATACTGGCAGATCTTGCCTTACTTGTCACCAACATTGCGTATAACATCGCATTCGATGTAGGTTCCGTAACGGCAAAGCATTCAAAGGTGGACAAACTTACGATAACAACACTGCTAAATATGTGATTAACGAGACATCAGAAGCATCTGGAGGAACGTACCTTTGTAAGGCGACTAATGCCAGCGGTAGTGCTGAAACATCATGTGTCCTTACTGTGGAGGGTATGTGATCATCTCCGTAATGGTCATTAATTCTTCAGGTCGTAATCTGAAAAATAGGCATATTATTCTAAATTTTCACTTTTTTGTAGAGCTTCCAGACATCCTGGTCCGCGATCAATCGATGATGGACCAGAAGTTGCCTCTCAAGTCTCAATGGAAGTTCGAAGCTGAGCTCCGTGGGTTCCCAAGACCGGACGTCAAATTCTACAAAGATGACATTCTCATCACTGACTATCGAGGCAAAACTGTGATTCATGTCGACGAAAACGTAATTAGTATAGCAATATACTCTGTAGAGAGTCAAGATACTGGAACATTTACCATTGTAGCCGAGAATAGTTGCGGCGTTAAGAAAGTCAGCCCTTACTTGCGTGTCTTCGGTACGCTTTTCTAAGTCCTATTAACAATGGCATGTATTTGAATTCCATTACGTCAAGTTTATGAATGTTATAAATTCATTCTTAATATGTGCCTGTAGATGACAGCAGGAGGCGACTGCAACCAAATGCTCCACCTGGTGAGTTTTTACTCTGTAATTCTTCATTAAGTATATTGCAACCTTGGTATTTCATGAATTCAATTCACTCATTTTACGACCATTGCAGAAAAACCAGGACCTCCCCTAGCAGTAATGGTGAAAAAGATCGAGCAATCCAGTGTATACCTGGAATGGAAGCCACCATTAGATGATGGAGGGGCAGATATCATCAAATACTGTATTGAAAAGAAAGAATGTACCAAAGATGTCTGGTCGAAGGTGAGATTGAACGAACAAAAGTTTGGAATATATATCAT
>VRMD01000977.1:0-19813 GCA_009872375.1 Sminthurides bifidus | reverse complement strand
CATCAGCTCGAGCGCAAATGTGATGATTCCTCTACCTGGAACCAACAATAGGATTACTGTCAGGCTCAAGCTTCTATTCTCTTCTCATGCACCACTTCCCCCTTCATTCGGTTACAATTTGCCCCCCAGGCTGAATTTCAAGACGAGGCACTCTCCCGCTCACAGCATACTGAACCCTGGGAAGGAATTGGGGAAACTATAAGCGCTCTTTTTCAAAAAGTATCAGTGCCGTGTCCCTTCGTACGTTACTTACTTGGCTTGTCCCACAGAAGTTTCGACTTAAAGTAACAGTGTTATGGTACAACTTACGCTTTGTAACAATATGAAGCATTTCCTTTCAGCAGTAGACAAGAGCTTATTTGAATACCCACCCCGGGCAGTCTTGTTTTTGTTTAAAAAAAACTCTAGCTTTGCAGCTCGCCGACTGGAATTTGCCTTACGCCAATCCGGAAGACGAAGATGTCTTTGCCCACAAAGCCGACAAGTGTAGTAAATAAATCTTGAGTTGGAAAATAAATTTATTTTCCAAACAGCATCTCCCTTCTTGGCCAATAAAACAGTTCACACATGAGCCAATTGATGGGATTAAAAGGAGTTGTGAGCTGTCACTTCCGGCTAAGCGAAGGAGACACGGTGATTGGAAATGACATGCGGAATTTGACTTGTTCCGGTCGGAGCGAAAGTCTGGCAGCGGAGGAGCGAGAGAAAGTGAATTCTGGTTTTGGCATTTTGCTTCCGTAGAATTTCCCAGAAACATCTGAAATACTTTCACCGCACCCCATGCAAAGCCCATGGAGCTGTTTCACAGCTCCATCGTGAGGAAATCGAATGCGGTTTCAAATAACATAACTTTCAGATTAGGCTCTGCGTATGACACAGCTCTCACTCAGACTGTTTCCACGACCTCCAGCGTTTCTTTTGCTGCAGCTGTGTGTTATTGAGGCAAGTCGACTTGCTACTGTAAATTAGCTCTCCGTATGTGTAACGTGCAAATTGAGGACGGGTTTCTCATTACTTATCATCATAGCTCTCCGGCTTTCAGAAAGAGGGTATTATCCAAATCAAGCTTTTATAGGTCTGCAAATACCCAGAATAAAAGCACAAGAAAGAGGGTTGCTATTATAAACAAATTGGAAATTGTCCCATAAGCATTGTTACAACAAATCATGGCCCGAATCTTGCACAGTTACAACGGCTTTGACAAGGGAATTCCATGCTGGCTTTCCATTCTCCGTATCTTCTTTCCCTCATCATTGTTTTGCCTTTTCATCCTCCGGTGCGTCTCCTCCTCCTCTTCCTCCTGCTGGTTCATCCGACTAGGATTTCATGCAAAGAGCGGGACTAACTGAATAATCTGTTATCTGCAACTCTCTGCTTGACAACAAGGTTTCATCTTTCACACAACCTTGAAACACGTTCCCGACGGGCGGATCAAGCTCGTGCAACCAAACAAGCTTCATCAACTCCTATTATGTCATGGCGACTGATTTTAACAAGCTCATCTTTAATTTATGCTGTTTGGTGGGTCCCTTGCTGAGATTCGCTCCTCAAAAGATGGTAGTTAGCGCCATTTTCTCCCGCACATCAATGTCTCCTACACTCCAAAACTATTTGTTCTTGCCAACTCATCAAAATTTTCTCCCTTATCAGTTTTGTTTGGATTTAATTACTGTTTGGGCTTCCACATCCAACCGCATCACCACACTACTTCTGTCGGAGAGAGAAAGGGAGAGAGCTAATCAAAATCTTTTGCATAGGAGCCTCGGGCTCCCCCAATGTTGTCGACTTGGTTCATTACATTACGTGCCAGTGACTTGGCAAAAGTGAGTTTTTTATTAGTTTTCTCCAGTTCACTGAATCTTCAGCTCCGACAACTGTCTGTTTGTTTTACTCATTACCGTGAATTCGTAGTTGGCTCCCTTGGAAAAGTTTCACTTTCAGCAACAAACCAGTTGGTTGCTTGCTGGATCTCTTACTCGAACTGATGATTTCAGCCGGGAATCACTCACTCCTCGATGAAAAAACCCCTGACGCAATGCGTTTTGTCCGCTTGTTCCTTCTGCGAGCTTCTGGAAATAGCTTTGTCAGCACTGGAGAACTTCCACCGACAGAGATTTCGATTGCTAAATATGGAAATAACGGCATGCAGGATGCATAAATTTCCGTTTGAACTCCTCCATGAAAGTTCGCAGTTCTCATTTGCCAAAACTGGGCCATGTTAGATTATCCATGAAGATTTGTGATTACTTTATGGACATGAGAGCACACACTGCATGAGGAATGTGGCGGGACGCAGTTCATGACCAATCCGGCCTACCTTGTAGCACACGGTGCGGCGACTTAAAAGGCGGTATCCTCCGGGTGTGCCCGTGCTTTCACCGGATCATTTCCAAGTGCATGTAGAACCCAGGTATGAAGACGAAGCTTGCCTTTCTCCCCTGCTTTCTCCCATGTGTCCGTCGCGTTAAAGACGTGAGGCGTTCAAAACATGGAAACACCTTTTCGCAAAATGTTTATTCATTCCCGCCTCCTATAAAATATTCATGCACCGACTTACGCCAGTTTATTAAGTCGTTTACAGCTTTCAAGTCCTTGAACAGTATCCATATAACGGCAATTTCACTTTATTTGTGTACACTTTTCAACACCAAGTGTAATGAGAGGGTTCTGTCGAGCGTGGAGCTTCCACTCCGTGCCTTCAAAGTAGTGGCGGATGAAAAGTATCGACCACATTTTCTTTCTAGTAACGGCATTTTCAGGCACGGTTCAAATTTGCACTTGCAACAAATAGTGTAGCCTTTGGCGTGGTTGGATGGCGCAAAATCCAAACTTTTGCATAAGCATTTGAGATAGTGCAGCGATTAAATATTGAAAATTACGGCCAACGCAGTAAAATTTGCTATGCATGATGTGCAAGAGCATGGCGGGATGATGTTTCAGTTTGTGCAAGAGTACATAATGACATGAATGATGAGACGGAGAGGCGGATTGCGCTCATGAGTGGAAGGACTACGCTGGGTGCGTGATAAATGGCGTTGTAAACGGGTGCTGGAGATTGTATAGAAATTGTTAGTGTTCACATACAAAAGGTGTGAAGTCTGCTTCTTTGTTGTTCTTCCGCGTACATTATATACACGGTAAGAGAGAGAGAGAGAGTGAAAACATTAATGTTAATGCATAGTTTCTGTATGCACGAACAAGGGTGGATTCTTTGATGAGGATAATAAGGCTGCCATGCTGAATGAAGGTGCCGTGCAGCGGGGGAAAAGGAAGAGGAGGGTGTATTTTTCTCCTGTTTGCAAAGACATGGAGCGGTGAATTTATTTTGGTGTTCAGAGATAGTGCGTAAATAATAAACGAGTACTCACTTCATCCACCACTGACAAGTGGCCATTGTCATAGGGTACAGAGAAGAAGTAGGAATGAAAATGACGAGTCATTCAATACGACCAACACACTTGCATTTCCAACGAGAGCTTGAGCACAATGCCAAGTTTAGTTGCAAGTACACCGAAGGGGAAATCATTGTGGGCTTGTCGCCATCCTTTTCTACTCCAGTCACATGCTCTCGATCTGAGTTGTTGCACCGTGCCGTGTGGGAAGGACAGCTTTATGGCGGAAAAGTGCCGGAAGACCAGTGCTAGAGCCGTCCGTAGTTGCTATTCCTAACACATTTTATTGATTCCCCCCTGTTGACATCATCTACCGGTTACTGCAGGTAGTTCAGGTATACACTAAACGCAGGTTCCAAACTTGTTCGCTCCTCCACGAACAAGATTTAGGCTGTGAGCACACATATATTCACGTACGAATGGAATTGTTACTACGACGAGTGCATCTGCGGTAACTGCTCCGTGGATCATACGTAGGCACAGAGACATTTTGTAGTAGGTTCTCTCTCCGCGCTTTCACCGCCGTCGCGCCGCATTAAGGTGCAATGGGGAAAGGATCCTGTTGTGGCCCACCAGGAGCAAACATGAGGCATGACTTTGGATTTCTGCACCAATCCCCCCAACCCACCGCCTTCCACCCATTTCCAACTGACATGACATGTCGGACATGAGAAAGTGTACGTTATAACTCCTCGATAGCCATGCTCTGCTGACCATGTGCCTTGCATACAAAAAAGCATTGCAACAACCCAAGTCGCTTTGCTGTACCATGCCGCATGACAAGTTCCCGATATCCCGCGAGTTCCGCAAGTGCCAATCCGCTCCTGCTCTATTTATCATTACCATATCCTTCGCTTTGTGTGACAAATTTCTCTTTAATTCTTCTTTTGACCTCGGTGCCGTCACTGGCTCCCAACAAGCACTTGTTCTTCAACTTTAGCAACAATAAGAACATTAGATGTGGCAATCTGCAAGACTTTCTCGCAGAGTTGCTCCTCTCCATACGCACTTGCTTTCACTCGGCGCCACGCTTGTGCGATCAATACTATTACAACAACAGAATCATTAGCGGGCGACAGCTAAAAGCCGCTGTACAACAAACTTTTCACCGAGAGTATACACAGATTCTCCGTTGACGCACTCACTCTCTTCCTCCAAGTAGTATCAATCAACCATAGTTTACCCTCCACTAATAGCTTCTTTACCTCCTTTCATTTAAGCGCCGTTTCAATCCAACTTTTCATGTAACGCACTCGTTTTTGTCACGCTTTCTCAACTTTCACTCCGCCTTGCTATCCGCTCCCACTCTTTCCAAGAGTTTCCTCCGTCTAATGTCTGTTGTCTTTCAGGAAAATATTACCCTCCTGGGTCTACACATGCCCTGAACTTTTACTGCCATTCTCCCACTCCCAAAAGTTCACGCTATCCAACGTCCATAACTCTCCAATCATTAGCCTCGCAAACTTTTCCACTCTTCAACACTTATAATTAACCTCTAATTATCCAAACGAGTAAACAAATCTTTCTGGGCAAAACTACTTTTTCCTCACTCTCGTCCCAGCCCATGGTCTGCTCGCGGCCCCCTCACTCTTGTTCCTTCCTTTCTCTGCTTGATGATGGATATGCAACTTTTGGGCTGGGTAAATTTCTCTCCGAGTCCTACTTAAACTGAATTTAGGGCACTGGCTCACAATGTTGTACGGAGTTTATCACGTTCCCAGTACTAAATGACCATGAAGAGGATACATCTTTATTGGAATATCGTTTGTGCTTGTTGTCCAAGCAAAACGAAGTATATTCTATGCAAAACCAATTGATACGGAGGAAGTAAAAATCATGACAATAGGATACATCTTGTTGCATCACTCGACTTCAAAAAGGCGTTGATACAATTGTCTACTGAGATTCAGGCAGATGGAAGACTTTTCATCGTGTTCTCCCGTTAGAAAACACAAGATCCGCACCTACAAGACGGAGGCAAAGCCACAAGTGAACACTGTGTTTGCATAGGCAGTTAGCTCCCTGAATATCCATGGCCGGTAACTTATTACTTTGTTTCCGATCTTAATTCTTGCAAGGCTTCCGTTCGTGTCTAAGACTATTAAGCATGTTGTCCTGGCACCACACTAACTTAGTACACTGGAACGTATCTTTTTCTCTCACCTGCAAATTTCCTATACCAATCTACCTTTTTCACATGGACCTATAAAATCAAGTCCAATAACACGTTTCAATCTTAGGACACTCCCAGGTCGACCACCGGGACTCACACCCTTGCCCTGTGATAGTTGACGGCTCAATCAAGAAGCCGATCCGTTGGCAAGACGCTGAGCAAGTCTAATTCGAATTCCCTCCAAAATTTGGCCAAACCCATGGTGAAAGGTTAAAGACTTGGGGGGAAGGGCCCCTTTCTTATCTACAAGTATTTAATTTTCTCGCGAAAGTGCAGGGGAATCGTTATTACTCTTTATTTGATTGCTACACGGTTGCGATTGCTCCTCGTACTTATCCGGATATGATACCAGTATGCATATTTTATGTTGCAGTAGCACGTCGTCTTACGCTGAATCTGCAAGGACTGACGTAGCCCCTGGTAATACGTGAGACCAAGGGAAAAAATCTTGGTGTAGTCGTAGTCATCAATTATATTGTACACAATGCCGGTCTGATTGGCCTTGAGTCGGGTGTTGCCTGGGACAATTAATACATTTTCTTGGTAATTGACCACCGAGTCCTGGACCTGGACCGTCCCATATTTGCGATAGGATCACACAACCTTGTCCGTGTTCCCTGGCACCTGCATATGTGCACATGGAGCTTGAGAAGTTTACGCCATAATAAAATTACGCGATTAATATTTGATGAAGCCCTAGAGCTTTTCATGTTTCTTCAGGTACAGGACGGTAATTGGGGACTGAGAGTGATTTGCGATGAGCTGAAAGGCTAATTTCAAGTACAATGAGCGAAGTAAGTCGGGAGGATTTTTGTGTCGTCGATGAGAAGAAAATGGGAAAATATTTGCTTGAAAGCTGGCCGGCAGACTGCTGTAACCATGGCATGTTTTCATGTGCATTTCTCCCGCGGTTATGGACAAGACGGGAAAGTTTATGCAGTATTTTTACGTGGAGTTTTTTTTTGTGGGAAAAAACTCGCCCATTTCATGTACTCAATTTGACTGATTGCCTTCACGGTTCCTCAACGAGGTCCACAACTTTCTCGGGGCGTGGCCATCCTTCCCAGACTAAATGATCCTCCGCCCGTTTCCACCAGCAGTTCCATATATCTTCGTTCCCGGAGTAAATTTTCATACAAATGCTCTTTCGCCAGCAAAACCTCTTTGTCGCTCCTCTCATCAGCACGGAAAGAATTGCATTGCACTGTTTATGCGTCAAGCCGTAAGTTCCAGCCGCGTCCTCCTTTCTGAGCCGGGACGGATGGATAATTACAAGTTGGTGAAAGCTCTTCCACCATCCTTCATAGTTCATTTGAGGCGGGTTCATTGAAGCCGAGCCGAGGCCGTGTGGAGAGAAGGAGAAGAAGCTCATCAAGATTCCGGGCGTGAGTGGAAGGATTCTGGAAGGAGATATTGTCAGTTTTTAACGATACTTTAATATCCTCTGTTTTGATAGAAAGACGGGAATTAATCCTCACAATACAGGCTGCGACTATCTGTTTACCAGGGAGCGGGAATGCAAAGGCCAGATGCCGTTTGTTTAGTATTCATAAACGTCCTTAAAGGTTTCTGCTTTCTTAAGGAGATAGAATATTTTAGCAAGGCGGTCAAATTACCTTGTTCAAATAAACGGAAAGTGGAGGGGAGATAGCTCAAGTTTTCTCTCTCGCTCCTAAGCACCAGCTTTGTTCAACATTATCAACATTTAATTTTGGCCCAATGTATCTCCTCCACGTACATGAACATTTCATGCTTAACTTCCGCAAAGGAAGACTTTTCATTCTTATTTTCCCATTTCCTTCCTCCGTCCAAAACTACCTGCACTGCAGCCCAATCCTGGTTGTCGATACGTCCGTACGGAGGCATCGTACCGTTTTCGCCTCGCATCCACTCTTTTGATCATGAGTATCACGTAGCCCGCCTTTACCCTCCCTTTGGTTAGCATGTGATTTCTTTTATGACTATTTCATGGGGAGACAAACCGGAAAGATGAGAAGGCATGGCAGAATATAAATACAAAATCCTTATTTGTTCCCTCCTTCCCTCCAGACAATTTAAATAGTTTCCGGATACGAGGCAGTTAGACTGGAATTTACGAGGACGCTCTGCAGAAGATGAAGTGGAGTCACAATTCGTCCAAGCGACCCTTAGCACTGGCGAAGGCGATTGCCGTAAGGGCCAACGTCCAAATCAAGGCTCCAGTCTGAACATGCCCAGCGTCAGGAGTTTTTAAAGCAATAGCAGCAACAGTTTCCATTCCACCCATCTTTCGATCCAGTCCAGAGGCATCCTCGGTGTCTTAATTGCGAAACTTAATGCTGGCGTTTAAGGCGATACCTGATACCTTACAGTACCGTCTTATTGTCGTAATTTAATGTGCATGCGGTGTTAAAGACTCGAGTGCTAAAGCGATGATTCCCGAAACACAACTCAAGCATTTAAGCCATGAAACTTGATCAGTTGCTCTGCGAGGAAGTAACTTCCAGGATCAAACTGGAGGCCTGAGGAAGTGGGTTCATCTGGTTTCTTCACCAGGATCGCCTTACATTCTGGAAAGATACACAGGGGTTAATAAATTTCAGCTGGTGGAGCGAAAGAGGAAAAAGTTGCTGCGAAGGCAAATTCTCCTTCCTCCCATCATCCAAGATACCTTGTGACTTTTGGTGGAGGATGCTATATACATTGTAAATTTACGGAATTACACCAGCCGTCAGCTCCAAGCACCGCCTACCACTATACTCATGAGTGTTTACAGGGTAAATAAAATGTATTTCATCATCATCTAACCAACTGTTCTCACGCCCCTCTACATATCTTTGTAGCATTGAGATTTTTCCTCTTTCCCTTCCTTTTCTTAAGGCTTTCACATTGGCATGCCAAAAAAATCCGTGCATTGCATCTCGCTCTTTGCCATCAAGTATTTCTCACCAACCCCATTGGAAACCACATGGCTGTTGGTGAGAGGGAGAGTTTCTCAACAAATAATTTGCCATGACCTTGGAGTAAACACGGCTCAATATCACAACACTTTGGAGTTGTAACTCTAGCTCAAAGATTCCCTGGATGGTACACTCGGTGACGAGGGCGAGCTTGGATCTCAGCTTATTGAAAATGGAAGGAAGTACGGAAACTACTTCCTCGGCTGTTGGGGAAAGCACGAGGAGGAAATGGAGCAAAGGGAACTGAATCAAGTTTACAATCAATGCACAACTTTTGTCCTGCACCACAAACTCACAAGTGCAATGAGAAAAGTTGCTGGACCTCCAACTTACTTGTGTGACATGTACTGGTATTCAGCTCCAGCGTCCTGATATTGCTCTTAGCTGCAGTTTTACTCAAGAATCCCATCGCTTTCTCCTCATCCACCAAAGGGACTGTTACTCTCCTCTAACCAGAGCCAGGGGAAGGAAGGAACAAGTAGCTGTTGTGCGGATAAAAGTGCTCCGTCTGTGGGCGAAATGCCAGGCTGGCGCCCGACATTCAGGCGCTGCCATAAAAATCCTTTACTTGTCAAATAAGATACCCTCTCGTTCTTTCCTCCGATCTGTTATATCTTTCCCTTTTATCTTCCCATGTCGGATCGTCCTCTGTTCATCCATCCTGTAAGTCCCACGCCTTACAATGCCCAGCAATTCCAGCTCCTATACTTCCTACGGAGATTATGGTGAATGCGCATTCCCTCCCTCACTCCATCGCTTGGCTGAGATTTCTCCATGAATGTTCCGACCCAGTCACCCTGTACCGTACCCAAAGTGCGCTAAATCTTCACCCACTGTTCAAAAATAGGGAGGAATGCGGCCTTCTGCATAATTGAGAATGAATAATTCCCTCTCGTCTTTCCACGTGCTTTCAATGCCTCCGAGTCAATGTTCGGTTTACATACTAACACGCGTTTTCTTTCCAATTCACTCTCCTGAAATGACTACAGTGTCATGTTCCTTTGGTGAAAACCATTCTCCACTTTCTCTTCCACGAGCACATGCCTCAGCTTGAAAATGTACAAGGGGTGAAATCCGTATTGAGCAACTGTACTTTACGTATTACTTCCAACATTAAAAGGTTTGGGGCCTGCTTGCTGAACACTAAGGTTTACCAGGGACTTTGCTACGGTAGCGACTTACCTTTCCTCCCTAACAACTTTACGATGAGCTTATCCTTCAAGGCTGAATACTTTGATAAAATGAATTTAAATACTCCCGCCACAAATTAATGTAACTTCAATAAACGGGAATAAGCAAGGAGCTTTATCCACAAGCCCGGCTATAAATTACTCCTACCGCACTCCCGCTTCATACCACACAGCTCCTGTGCATATCGTAGTCCAATATCAACATCGATCTCCGGTGTCGTATCACGCCTGCGAGCTAATTTGCTACATGGTTTTGCACTCCTGTTGAATTTTCCACTTCCTTCCGTGGACAATGGTAAGCTTGTCGATGTATGTCTCCTGGGCCGATCTATCCAATCTAGTATTTGATAGCAAGCGGTTCTGTGCACAGTAGCTTGACTGCGTAACCGGATTTGAGCCACGGTAAAATGGTAAATAAACCATAGGTTCAAATCGAACCTTAAACGAAATGGGAACAGCGGTGGAAAAAAACTTGCAATTTGCACCACAAAGGCTCATGAAGGAACAAGAATGTCTGTGAGTTTACTGAGTACTTTGAAGGATTCTAAAAGAAACGGGTTAATTTCGTAAATTGTCTCTCCTTCCCTCCGCTCCTCCTGCAATCTTAAAAAGTAAACATCACGTCTGCTCCACTTAATATTGTAAATGAATTGCTTTCTTGTACAAATCCACAGACATAATTTACTCATCTTTATCTCTCCAAAGTGAAGGGAAGGAGAGAGACTTGGGAAAAGCTGGCAGGGGATTGGACTACGGATCCTTTCCCAATTTNGATCCTTTCCCAATTTAGTTGTAAGGAAACGTCGCTGACTTTTCTCTTTTTGGGAAATGTCACAATTAATGCTCATGTATCTTCCGTTGATTCATGTTCGAGAAGAGAGGAGGGAAGAAGCAGAGGTGGAACTCAACTCGCCATGTTTCTCCCTGTTATAAGTGACGCGAATTTTGTTCCGTTTATTTTCTGGAAAAACAGGACCTGTGTTTGCGAGCCATTTTCTTTGGAAATGTGCTCAAAGCTCCGCTAATGCTCCCGCCACCACTGTATGTAGAACGCTATAAACCTTAAGATAAAACTTAAGATGAATGGTGAAGATTAAGAGTGTCAGCGGACACGTTAAGAGTCTTAAAGTGGTTTTAACGTGTCAATGGGAAACATACGACACTATATATTTCACCGTGAGATTTCTTTCACTTTCTCCTGGACAAGGAACGACGACGCTCCTTGTCTTCTGTCCTGACTTTGACATCCTTCCTCTATCATGGTGTGTGGCTTGATGCTGTGAAATTGACATCCTGGAATTAGTTCCCTGAAGCTGGGGACACGGTGGCTGTAGTCCGGGACTTGGTGTTAGAATGGCAGGAGGAAAATGTTTTCGAGGTGCGTGAAATCATGGAGGAGGGAGCCTTGAGTCCTGGAAATAACCGCGTAAAACAAGGAGAAAAGGCGCGTTATTGTCACAAATCGGTATTTGCAATTACTCCAGTCGGCACTTGAAAGCTGCCATGTCATTAATTTTGAAGAATACACGCTCAATAATTGCCCAAGTTTGTGCGATAAATTCCCTCCTTTCTAACCCTGAGTGCTTGCCATATGCACTAAAGCTGAAGGCTCGCAGGAGAATGTCCAGAAAATGATTTTGTGTCCATGTGCTATGTTGCCGTAACGTTTCGTGCAAGCTGCTCAAGTGCTCAAATGCTTAGCTGTGAAGGATAAGGGAGCGATAAAAGTGGGGGGCAAACGACGGGGCAAAAGAATATAAAAGAGCGGCCATTTCCTCAGCAGTTTAAACAGAGCACGTCACTTTGCCTTTTCGCCCTACAAATTCCTCCTGTCCGTCCCGTCAACATTTTTATATGACTCTGTAAGCCTCGCTTTAGCTGTCAATCCCGTACGCATTGGCTGTTCGATCAATTGAATTAGCGGAACGTGTGACTCCTCTCTGACAGGAAGAAAGGGATGTGAATATGCATCGGCGTTTGAACATACTACCTCTCCGGATAGGTAGCAGACCGAGCTTAAAGTCAACTTTTATTATGCCTCCGCAGGAAGTTCGTGCATTCTTTCTTTCTCGGACTTTTCTTTCCAAATTTGTATACTTTTGAACCAATCAATCTTTCACTAGTTTTCATGCGCCCACTTCCTCACCAGAGTACATACTCCGCTTCCCGCTTCCAAAAGCAATTCACCTATTAGTCCACACAGAAAACAAAAAACTAGCCACTCACCTTCGTAAATTTCCGTAGCAGTCGATAGCCATACCAATATCTGGATTTGGCTAGGGAATTGCTCGAAAAGGAATGGGAATCTTGGCGTAGCTCCTCTTACTTTTTCCAGAACTCCTTGGTGAAAGCTACGTACACAGTGGCCGCTCAACGTGGTGTGATATACCGTCCTTGCTTTTCACAGATCCTTTCCGCATCTCCTCCTTTTCTTCCTCTTACTTTTTACCATTAGAGGTTCTCATTATGTATTATTTACGCCACGGAGCTGGTTCGTCTTATCCCGTAGGCTCTGCACTCTCCTTTAGCTCTTGCTATATCTTGAATTATCATCGGGTATTACGGTCAACAGACGTAGATATTCCGTTTCTTTAGCCGCAAAGGATTTTGTGAATAAAAAATTCATTTCACAGCTTGAGCATTGGCTCCTGGTTTTACGCTTTCCGTTTCTCAATTCAAGCATGTAGAGGACGTAGTCCTCTCGGCAGGCAGGTTGAAACCGCTCGTATGAAATTCCAAATACCATCATCATATCATTCCCGACATGGACGTCGCGTACTTGTCCAAGGGAATTTTTTCTTGAATTAGCAAACACACTCTCTTGAAGTCGACTTGAGGCTCGGCCCCCGGCGGCGGGAATATTCTCACGCTCATCTAGCTTCAAAATTTTAAAATTGCCATTACAAATTGAACTTTAGGTCACAAAGCTTCAATGGTGAAACTCAGTTTCATGAAATGGACTTCTTCCATTAGAACATATCGGGTGGTAGGATTCCGTCCCTGTATTGAAAAGTGCCCTAGTTTGGTGGCATGATGGGAAATGTGGAGATGATTACCATTGTAGCAGGAATAATTAAACTATGACCTGGAACTGGTGCCGCAGTCCAGATCCTAAATTAGCACTTAGACAGGGTGTTTTCCAATTTAATGCCTGTGTGAGTTACAACTTTGGCTACTTGTCGGAGAAGTTTGCTTTTGTTACTGGTGGGAGATTAATCTCAAATACACTCTCCTCGGTTCTGTGTGCCATATTATTGTTATTTATTAGTATGGATCTTGCTCATCTTTGCCTTGTCTTTGCTTTTGTCTCTGAGCTCTTCCATTTCAATTTTCGTCTTCGTAGTTTTACATTTGGGTCGGTGGCAGTTAGAGTATATAATTCAGAGAAAGTTTGTAAGAATAATGAAGAAAATTACGTGCCTGTGAGCTCAGCCCCGTGCTCGTATGGCATTATACATATTTTACTCGGTCTGGAGACTATACGGAGCGAGATGAAACAGCGGTATGGAACTGTAATGATAAGAAGGCGATTCGAAAAGAGGGAAATTTCCCAATTTTTATACAACTTTGACGTCCGCATACCATATAAGCCCTTATTGCGTTGTCAGGACTCAGGACGCAGGGATTCTGTCCTTTCCGAATATGGAAAGAGAATGCGTGCAAATACTTAAAAATGAAGCAAAACAGCGCGAGCCGGGACAATGCGCGAAGTTTATGTGCAGGGAGCTTCACCACACATTGTCCCGGCTCGTCGTGAGCAAAGTGGGGAGCTATCCCGCATGCTCCTCAGCCAATGTCTGTACGGTAACTGGATTAAGAGGAGGAGGAAATACTACTGATACGACAGGGGAAAACTAGGCTGCATTTCCATTTTCCGCAGAAGCTGCCGCACGAAAGAGGACGGGGAGAAAGCGGAGCGTACGAAAGCCAGTCTATGAGCCGTAAGCTTCGACTGCATTGAATCTCTCCTGCTCTTATTAATTATGCAGGAGATTCGTAAAATTTTCAAGGTGTCGGATCAAATTCCCAGCTTAGCTTTTCCCTTTTCAGTGTATCATCACTTGACTTGCCTGCATTTCAAATCCACATGTTCTCTCCTCAATGCTCATAAATCTTATTTCAAACTTTCTCTTATCCTTATAAAAAATTTTACACCCTTCCTCTTCTCCTCTCCTTGTCCAGTACTTTTTTCCCACCACAGCCTCCCAACTAGCGCTTTCTCTCCTGTCCTGTAAATTCACCTTGTAACGACCCTTGTCTTATTTTTTGTTCCTCATCTTTTAGTTTATACCTCTTACACTGCCCAGCCCCGGTTTTCTCGCCTTGTTCTAATAGGTGGAAAGGTATCGGAGATCTGTGTATCGGCGAAATCCATGGAAAGCCAGTGGGATTGCATGGTAATTTGAACCTTTCAGGATTGTTTTATTCACTAAAAATATTCTGCCTGTAATATCCGTTTCTTACGTTAAGTTTTCTTCAGCCCTGCGCCAGGTAAACCTCCATTGTTTGCTACCCAGGAAGCCAACGCCGCATCTTTCATCACACAGTCCTTTGTCCTACGCATGTTTCCATTATCCTGAAATTTTTACAGCAATCACGTCTCATTCCTCAGACAGTAAAGCAGTAGCTTGAGGAAAACACGTCACTCTCTTGGAATTTCCCCATGACGACCGAATTTTCCCCTTACATTCATCAATCAGTGCGTGCGTAGAAATGACAAGTTGCATTTATCGAAATTATGTGCGTTATAAGCACGCACTGGGTTGTAGGCAACAACAAACCATGTTTTTAGAAAATTGTTTACTGCGGATACACTTGCAGTGGCAGTGATAAATCACAATATTTTATTTCAATAATTTAGTGCGCTAACATAGCAACCGATGGTTTGATGTGCAGCATGAGAAACGTAAAGGCCGCAGTCCAGGGCGTCAATCAAGCTCCAATGAAGACCAGGGGCCCTTCAGTCATCTGTCGGAAGGCTTGTTCGTGGCAAATCGCTCCAGGCCCTGAATGGAGTGACCCCGAGACTTGGGAAAGGGCTCATTGGATTCAGCGGTGCTATTGCCGCTTTCGTGGTCCGCCTTTGGCACATAACGTTAAAAGAATTTGTCACTTTTGGTTTTACGCTCATCGTTGTGGCATGGGATGTGTAATTTCTACGATGCTATGAACGCCAAAATCACAGCGGCTTTAGTTACACTGGACGGACTCCTCTTGCGCCTCACATCATAAAACATGTCATAACAAAAAGAAGATGAGCCATCGCCCGCTACACGGCACATTTTATACTTCTTTTAGTGCTTTTTACGGCAGTTAAGTAGCACTTTGAAAGCAGTCTGGAAGGAGCGTCACGCCTGGGATTGCGTCGTCTCTCTTGCTGATGCTCCAAGAGTTTCTCTCATGTTGTTTATTTACTCGGTCTTCATTAAGCGGTCGCGTCGAGAGAGAGTTGAAGCGAAGGAATTCTTTGACCGAGTCTACAGCACTTGCCAATTTGACTTACACAAGTTGAAATAACGTCCGTGTACAAACCTACTGTGTCATGCCTAGTCAAGTATCGCTGTAATGAGCTTTGAAAGCGTTTTGGCGAACCAAATGTTTCATCCTTTGAAAAATACCACCAAAGTAGGAGTTGAGAAAGAAAAAAGATGAAAGTGGCAAGGATGCTTGTTTCCGTTCTCTCTTCCAGAAATTTTTCTCTAATATTCTGCCGACCATGGCAAATTATAATTATTCTTTCTAGCTCGCCAGGGACTTGGGATCTGTGAGAGTTTTTCCTCGTGATGGGATGTAACAATAGAAAGACGAATTGCCCCTCTTCCTCCTTGTTGAGGTCTGTTCCCTGTCCTTGCTCTTGATCTTTGTGCAATGTGCACAACTTGCGTGGCCGCTCACTCCAGCCCAGACCAGTCCCCCCCCCCATTCTCGCATACAGAACAGAGAGTTGGTGTCGGCTTCCGTGTACTGCTTCCGTCTTTGAGTTTTGTCCTCGGCCAAAAATAATTGTGGAGAAAGTAAAAGTAGTGGTGAAAGTGTCGGTTTCCTTAATAGATGCTTGACGCAACCTCTCCGTTTCCTCCTCCTTGCTATCTCCTCTCAAGGCATGGGAACATAACAATGGTGTGCCGGATTTCGGAAAGGAAGAAAGTACACGAGGCAGTATAGTTACATGATTTCTGGAGGAAATCTTAAACCTTTCTTTTCCCCCATGTAACAGCCGACAAGCATGCCGCAAAAATCTTGATACGGCGAGTTCGTCTTCCTCTCTCAGAACTTTGTTCGCAATCTCTTTATGTTTCCCCTCAGCTTGAGCGCCGTCTCAAGCTTTTGCCAGTCGTGACAAAGTGCCCGTTTTGGAATCTCTACGAGATCTTTTTAATAGGTGTCTATTGTATAAAATCGGTACAGAATTCACGTTCCAAACTTCTCGTCATTATATGCGTCTGTTTCTCCTCTTGCGCTTTCATCGGAACGGCCAGCGTTTTATCAGCTTCTGCAAATATGCTACTTGATATAAAACATGAGGCCGTAAAAAACCATAAGTACTGCAACACAAGCCTGAAAAGGTTCAAGTCGTGGATTTATGACATGGCCGCTCCACTACTCTTCCCTCACTCATCTCCGAAGCGAGACTCAACTCAGCCCTACTGCAACTTTTTTATTGCAGTTTTTTGCCGCCTTTTCTCCCAACGTAGCTTTCACGTGTTCCTCCATTGTGAGGGTCCAACACTTTTAAACAATTAATTCCTCCTCAGATCTCCTACCCAAGATCTTTTTTCAAATGGAAGGATTAACACAAACTCACTCTCCAAGATACCGCAAAAGTGTTACACTGTGGCCTGTTGTTGATCCCATGTCAAAGAATCAGTGGCTTGGTGGTGGGCAGATGTTCGACTCAATGTCACGCAATGTGTAAATTTCCAAGACGTGGAATGTAAACTGTGGCTGATGAAGATGCCAAGGAAGTCAAGCTTCAGCTGGGTTTCGACCACCCACTTTGAGTCAAGAGGACGCACATTTCAAAAAATGAAGCACTTGTCCCCTGCTCCGTTCTTGTTTTCAGAGTACTTGAGTTCCTGCGAACAAAAATAAGCTCACAAATTATTCACCACTTGCCTCAGCCCCAGCTGTTCTTCCAGACTGGCAACGACCAGTTCTCCAGTTCACGTTCCGTTTCCGTGGAACTACATTTGTAAATCAGCAATTAAACTATACTGTCCAGTAAGAGTCAAGAGGCAGGGTCTTGGCGTTATCTTCCGCTCGAAAAATGTGACATGAGTATGGAAACATTGGAAATTTTAAAGAGCTCGCAGCTCAAAAGCTTGTAAAATTGTGGTTACAGCAATGCTTCGGACTACGGTTTTTGGCCGGAGGCGGTCTTTGTTAAAGAGCTCCTCACAACTTTCTGACCAGCAGTCTTGTTCCCGGTCCTGAAAAACACGTAGGTTTGGTCCCGTGTACATTTCAACAAGCTGGAAAGTCTCCTTTGGCCCAACTAGACTGACTCAAGTTCCGTGCATAAGGGCAAACATGGAGCCTTGGTCTCGAAAAAGTCTCGAAATGGTAGCACAGGTCGAAAGTCGGATTTTAGAGAATATATCATCTTACTGGTTCGAAGTCAACACAGTTTCTTCAGACACTACAAAATAAGTAAAACTAACGGAAGTTTTCAGAATGAGCGAGTCCGAGCTCAGTTTCATTGTCCAATGGCGTAAATTCACCTGGTGCAAGAACTATTTTAAAACCTATTGACATCTGCTCTCACTTCCTCCTTCCCCTCTCACTGCTCTTGTAGCAGTAAAGCTAATGTTTTTTTTCACGTCTCTTGAAGCATCTTCCTCTTCTGTCTCCTG
This sequence comes from Sminthurides bifidus, assembly GCA_009872375.1. Classification (NCBI taxonomy): domain Eukaryota; kingdom Metazoa; phylum Arthropoda; class Collembola; order Symphypleona; family Sminthurididae; genus Sminthurides; species Sminthurides bifidus. The sequence goes on along the minus strand of VRMD01000977.1, from coordinate 2,266 downwards.
TCCCCAAATAGTGTAATTTCCTTCATTCCTTGACCTTGTTCTATTTCTCTGCTCTTGATTTTCCATTCTTTACTTAAGGCGAAGGAGACTATCATTAAATTCCAGGAAGTGGAAGCATCTTTTCACGTGTTTCCAATACGTATCCCTTATCTGTCCCGTAATGACTGTGACCTGAGCCCAAACCAAGTGTCGGTCAGAGACACAGCTCTCAGTTTTGCAGCCGGACCTTAATTTCCTGTTAAAAATGGATAGCATTCCAGCACAGCCAACGTGTATTGGTTCTTTGACTTGGAATCGGATTTGTTGAACCACATTTGCTGTCTTACGTCCCATTTTGATTTCCAGCGGCATTGCACTTTGCCTTGTACGAGAAAACCGTCAGTGTCGTATACTTTCACCCGGGATCTTAAACTACAATCGCCGTAAGTGAAGGGAAGAGAAAGCCCATCAGTCTACGCTCCCCCCTTTGCCTCCTATTGCCTTTCTTGCGAAGGGAGAATGAGCACTAAATTTTTCACACAAATTCTTCAAACTAATCGCTCTTCCCAAATCAGCTACACACGTTTCCTTTCACAGCCACCGGAACCGCGTAACATTTTCTAGTTTACTCTTACCTCTCTCTCCTGCCATTTTCCTCTCCCCGTCTAAAAGAAGTAGTGCGAGACTTGAAGAGCATTGAGCGTGTTTTCCCAAAGCACACGGAATTCCACCTGACGATCGTCCCTGTGTATTGTACTCCTGTGCTTTTATCCGCGTGACATTTAGCACGTCACTTTTTTCTTGCTCTTCGACCCCCTTCTCTCTATTTTTGTTCGCCTCTTGGTTTTTGTGGTCGCATAAGAACTTTCTCCGCCGCCTGTCTCCGCTTCTCTGCCATTCCAATTCCTCTATACGGCTATACCCTCCATTTCTCTCCAATTGGCCTCACTGGCTTTGACTACTTTACCTGATTCCAATCTCAGTAGTCAGATTTGCTCCCAGCGCCTTACACAAAGTGATTCATTCTCCCTACTCAGATAACAATAATACCCTGCCTCTGCTCACGACTCTTTTACAAGCGATGGCGGTTCCCGCTCCATTCTCCGAATTACGGCTCTATTCGGATACGAATTAAGTCCAACACAACATTACATCCAATCATGAGGATATCAGATATCTTTTTACTCAAGACTTGACTTATCGGTGAAACTTTAGCGTGCATTTGCACGCAGCCTTCTGCGTATCCCATATGCATTATAGCACATATGCTCTCTGCAGAGTCTGCACACCCGGACATGCATCAAAGGTTAATTGTAAAGCAATAAATGTCCGCAATGTTTCTCTGAACAAACCGTGGCACATGACAACAATAATCGTTGCGGAGAAATCTACCTTGGAGCGTACGTGGAACACGCAAAAATACCATTTTTTCCCAACCCGTAGTACGGCTGTCCGTCACTAAACAAATCTAATGTGCCCCCGTCTCCTCCAAGGCAACTTAACCAACAGGGCAAGAGCTCAAAGTGCTTCTGCAATGCCCAGACATGGGAGCGGCGAGACGAAAGCTTTTACTCCAATCTCCTTTATTCAAATTGACCTTATCTGGCTATAATACGCGGTGGAAATCTTGCAACTTTCCCCCGTATCATTCAGGTAAAGAGGAAATTTGTTTCCTTCGCTCCAAATGTTTCGTCACATTTATGACGATGTGAGCTCGGCTCTTTCGCTCTTCTGTAGCACTTGAGGCGCGTATTGGAAACTGGCGGTCTTGTTCATGTCGAAAGTGTCTGTAATTTTCTTATGCCTCTTCCACGTGTCCAGGTGAACTAATGTTTATTCATGTCTATGAATTCAGACTGATTCACTTCCACGACTTCTAATATTAGCTGGATAATTATTTGCTTAAGTTGATCGATTGCTGAGTTTACTACTTCCTATTGATACAAAAAGCGAAAGTGACCTACTTAACCGAGTATGGTTGTCGATTCGGAGGAACATGAGCTTGTGGACGCTTTCAAAAACCCGTATCTCAACTTTGTTTACTTTTATCAATTCCATTTTCAGCGCACATTCCGGAACCGAGCCCTGGTCCTGCCAGGAGAGAAACAGATTGTTGCGTATCTCTGTGAATTTTATGAGACAAGTCACGTGGGTGGTTCCCAAGCTGGAAATATGACTCAGGATTTAAAAGGATGGCAAGATTTGTGCCTCGTAATACTCGGTTTTAAATAAACCGACTCTGTCTGAAGGCGACGCTTATGGAAATCATTTGTGCCTTTTCCCAGTC
>VRMD01000976.1:0-19833 GCA_009872375.1 Sminthurides bifidus | reverse complement strand
TTATCTTGTGACTGGTGCTCTTCCTGTGCTGCATCCTTATCTTTGTTTTTGTAACGAATACGGTCTGATACATTCGAATCATCCATGCCTAAAACTTTTCCCTTTCAGTATCACTTGTTGTGATTCCAAACCGCAGTTATCTTATGGTAACGAAGCTTTTCCAACAGTCGTGTTAATCTTCAGGAATTCGAATTCGTCAGCTGTTCCAGTGACAAAGGTAAATATTTATGCTGAAACTGATTCCTTCATGTCCTTTTTTAGCTCCGTATGCTGTGACGATCCAAGTATTATGTACTTTGATAAATGTAATTGTGTGTCAATTGCTAGTTTTGGGCGGGTAGAGCATGTTCCTCGCTTATGTACACATTGTAGGTGTTTCCCTGTATCCTGATAATGATAACTTGGTTCCTCATTGTTGTCATTAGGGCTTCACGGACTGCATGGTTAACACTAGTTTACATAAGTTGACAAACTCAGTCATAGGAATGTAAATGGTTATCAAAGTAATCATATAGTTTTTCCACTGATACATGTGTATGCAGCGGGTACAATCCAATCAAGTTATTTGTTTTTATGCATAAGGGGCGATTGAAAAATTTCAGTTATTACTAACAGGGTCAACTCTAAAGACATCTTTTAGCTTTCTTCCTTGTGCGGTGGGAGATGTTTATGTTTTCAATGAAATGTCTCGTACAACCTTGATTTGTCATCCATGTTACCATTATCAGTAGTAGGCAGTAGCGGCTAGCACGATTGGTGAAGAAAACAACCGTGTTTTGCTTTGAATCGATAAGAAAATAATGTAAAGATCTACGATTAAATATTTCCAATTGGTTTTTACAGGAACTTCTGGAGTTAGTGGTTATGAGGGAAAAAAGAACCTGAACGGAACCATACCCCGTACGTTGGATAAGAAAGTTTGCTAGTGAAATGAAGTGTTTGTCCGGAGTCACTTTGTATGCAAACGAGGGTAATGTATGGATGTGATAAGTTACAAAATTTTTTGGTCCTCTGGTAACAATGCTGGATAAGGACAAGGAGGCAGCACAATGGGACTCGTGGTTAGTCCATGCTGTTCAGAAGATTCGAAGTCAGAAGCAGCGTCCGAGTTTGGACCGAATATATAATTGTGTCCGTCTCTTGGCAGAAAAGGAGCAGCTGGCTGTGCAATCTCAGCGTTCGCCAATTGCACCGATTTACACGACGCCGTTCGAAACGATTGGCATAGACCAAGTGCAGCGTCACATTGAGCGTGCTGTGAAAAAAGGCTCGCTGCTCAAGATAATTTCCAAAGGTATCGCAGCGTACAAGACGCCGGATAAATGCGAGAGGCAATTAAACTTGTCGATGCTGCGTGCAAATGAGGAGACTCCGCAGGAAGTAGTCAAGGGGATCGCGAAAGCATTTAGAGAACTGAATGAGCCGGACCCAACAGCTCTAACCAGTAGCCCATGGAACAGTGCGGGTGGGAGCAAAGGCTTCACTGTTGAACAAGTGGCCGAGTATCTGCGACAGTCTCATGTGGTCCAGTATCCTGTAGACTTGAGTGAATCCGAAATTGACTCGCTTGTACGTGGACACGTTGCGTCCCTGCTTAAGAAGGAAGTAAGCAAAGGTCATGTTGATGTAACTGACAATTACTATAAGATTTGTTCTGCTAATTTCGGTGGCGGAAATAATGGCTCTGGAGGTAGTTCGAAGGATTCTGTGAAAGCATCTGGACAAATGGCGGGAGATAAGCGAAATAAGAGCCCATCACCACCTGGCTCCTGTGCCAGCGGCACGGGGTCGCCTGGAAGCAGTGGTGGCGGGAAATCCTCTTCAGATGATGCTAATCCCCGCAAGGATTCTCGTCAGAGACGGGCGTCAGCCGCCTCCGGTGCTTCTGATTCTGAGCGTAAGAAGTTGGTGAGCACGTCTGTGGCCGATGTCATGGCCTCAGCGTCAACCACACTGTCGACTGTGACGTCTACTGCATCTGGAAACGCGTTTATCCTCTCTTCCAGTAGTTTGCGTGAATCAAACCCCGTCCTCGTGTCTAAATCTCTACCCGGCTGTGTTATTAGTAGTTCTGTGAGTTCTCTCTCTCCCAAAGACAAAGATAAGGACAAAGACAAAGTGTCCAAAGCAGAGCACAAGAAAAGTCCTGCAAGACTTAAGATGAAAAGTGCATCTCTTGAGTCGTCAAAAGTAAGAGATATGACTGTGTCGCACACATTAAAGTCCAAATCGCCGCCGGATAAGAATTCAACATCAGTTTTGCGGATTGATTCAACAAGTTTGAAGGAGCGGGCTGATCGGGAACCAAGGCTGAGCGACAAAGTTAGTGGTGATAGTGGAGAGAAACATGCTAGTGGGTCATCAACTCAACGTTACACTTCAGACGACTTAGTCAAGCGAAGAGATGAGAGTAAACAAAAGCAGGGCAACAACGACGATCTCAAGAATTCTGCCGGTAGGGAAACGTGTAGTAAAGGTGACACTGATGTGAAGGATCAGCAACTGAGCCTCAAGCATAAACCTGTTTCGTGTAAAGCCTCAAATCCTGGTGATGCTAGTACAGCGAGCGGTCAAACCAAAACTTCCAGATCTTCAAAATCATCAGAATCGTTAACTCAAAGTGCGTCAGCTGTGAAAGAACCTCGGGGAATTGCGTCCCCGTCCCATGGGACTAGGAGGGAACGGCATTCCTCAAATGCAACGACAAAAAACCCTGATGCCTCCTCTGACTCAAATGGCAACAAACTGCACCGGCAAACAAAATCAGATTCTCGCAGCGTAAGTCCACTTTTTCCCTGTTAATAAGGTGTATGTTCGTGTAAATTCTCTTCAGCTAACTCATTCATCGGATAGCATAGGGTAGCACCTCCAAAATGCCTTCGACGAGACGGGAGCAAAGCACTGGAGTCACAAAATGCCAACTTTGCACGTGCCGATGACCACTGGTCATTCCAATCGCTCTTTCAAGTTTTAGAGGAGGTGACATAACACGCTTTAACTAGTGTTATAATTAATCATGTTCGTGACGACCTTCTTTCTTTAATAATATAGACTATCCGGGTTGAAGTTGCTCTTGACAACTACCTAAATGTTTGAAGGCAAATAGAATCTACTTTCCGTAATATCATTGAATCTTCCATAGGTTGCCTAGGCTATAATAACTACCTCTACATTCTTCAGATTTCCGGCAGTTCAGCTCAGATTTTCTTTATCATGCATTTGATGGTTGCGGATGTAAGCAACAAAAGGATGATATGATTGGCCTACCCTTTAAAAAAGATGATTCACGGCTCAGAGCAGAGTTTTACTCCTCCATAACTATTTCGGTGAACCTAAGGCTTCTTGTAAGATTACTCGTTTTTATGCCTCATCTTAAGCGTAAAAAGTGAGGGAAAATGTCACCTAAAATACGTCGAAGTGTAAGCAAAGTCAATTGCTGCATTAACCATTGCAATCGTGAAGGGCCGCACAACATCTGAGACCTTGTCATTGCCTCTGGCGTTTCATTGGAGCACCTAAAAAATGAACGTCTGCTATGGTGTGCTCATGCTGTCAGGAGCTTGGTATAAAAGCTACGTGTGGGTGTCAATGGCCCATGCATAAATTGTTGCAATTTCATGCTATTATTAGCTTTTTGCCTTTCCATACCTGAGCTTCGCAAGATAGAGACGCTGTAAACATACTTGAGCACCTATAAAACTCTATCCCCCACAGCTTCAAAAGCCTGACGTGGCGGAAAGTGTGCTTTGCCGATCACAATCGGAGTCACCTCTCTTTCGCGATGAATGTGTACTGCTGTCCAGTAGAAGCTCTGAAAGAGCAAACACTTGTATACGTTTGCAAGTTTTTATCGCACGATGCGTTGTGTATAGCTCTTCAGAAAAGGTTCAAAGTCAAAAAGACATTCGGTCATTCAATTTTGTTTCTTTCTGCCCACAACCTCTTCTTAAAGTCATTTCCCTATGGGCATGTCAATGATGCATTAGGCAAGCAGAAAACTTTATACTTTCGTATTAATCAGTTTGTTTTTGGCAACTTGCCTAAACATCTGTTTACCGCGTAACAAGTCTTTACTCAAGCTGCGCCATGACTTGAACAAATTAACCTCCTCTCCCCGTCACGCCAGGTGAGGCTCACAAAATTCAGGCAGGACAGGGATATGAGAGAAACTTCGCGGACTACATCACGAGTGTGCAAAATTTTGTGGATTTCTTCGAACTTGCTCAAAGCAGAAGCCCTCCGCAATATATTATAATTAATAGGTAAAGCAACAATTATTGTCTAAATAGAACAGGGTTGACTGCCTTAATCATCACTGAAGCCAAAGCGTAAGAACATAAGAATCAGAAAACCCAATTGACCTTTGTGTCTCTCAGCAGTATGAAATATAAAACCATATAGAGACGAAAGAGCTCTTATTCAGAATCTCTGACAGCTAATTTTAAAACAGTTATGAGTAGCTTTCATATCTGGTCTGGTCTGCGTTTCTTAAGATCATTCATCTATCTTTGCGTGGTGACATCAGTATTGACTATCATCACATCACAAAAATTGTATTTAGAATGAAGTGGGCATTTCATGACTGTCAGAAATAACTAGATTTGCAGAATGCGACGGCGACGAATCAGCGAGGGTGAGGGTTGCAGCAGGTAGCAGTTACCGTGGCTTCCTTGCCAATGAGCTAGTACTGCGGTGCACAGGTGGCATTGTGGACGTGTAGAATACTCATTCAAGAGAGATTTCAATTATTTGAGATGAATTGCCGTGATTACATCACATTGGCATCCGCGTATAAAATTGCTGTAGCTCACCAGGTGGAAGTGTAGAATACTCATTCAAGAGAGATTTCAATTATTTGAGATGAATTGCCGTGATTACATCACATTGGCATCCGCGTATAAAATTGCTGTAGCTCACCAGGCGAGAATGTCTCTACACAATTTTGCTCACGCTCAAAAGACAACCCATGCATGTAATGATGCAGCACAGTGGTCAGAGTTTACAAGCCCACTCACTCTGACTAAAGCTCAGTTCCAGTTGTTGTCATCGGGAGTTTGTAACAAGCTGTTGCTGACCTTGACGCTTGTTGGAATTTTGGAAAAGAGCTGATTGTTCAAGCTGCGCTTCTTACGCTCAACAAGCTCTTCTTTGTCTTGACACTGTACTGTATCAAGGGAAACTAGTGGAAAACAATTAAGCTTATAATGTGCTCAGGAGTCAAACTGGTAGACAACAATCACCCCTTCTCTAGACAGACATTGCCTTGGCTAGAAGGAACGGAAGCTGGAAACAAAGCAAGCGAGCCATCCATGTTCTGGCTATGCCTCTGTGAATACCTGATGCGGTTTCCTAATAACTGCCATACGTAGCAGTCCAGGATCTCTCCAAGTCCTTGGCCATGATGGTCGTCTTTGAAATGGTTGACCGATTGTCTTGCATATGCAAATGGAAAAAGTTGTTCTTTTTAACGCGTCCAGAAGGAATGGAGCAATAATTTTCATTTAATTTCCGTCCCATATTTATCGCAATTGGTCTCGCTTTGTAGTTCCTTACTTTTAGAGCAGTCATGTAAAGGCCATCACTTCGACTTGTAAAGGGTGAGAACTAGAAAACGCTGCGCATATGAAAACATTTGTACCTAAATACAACTTGTACTTGTACCTAACGCCAGTATCCTTTTTAATAACCTACCAAGGCAAAACTGTTCTCACTCCTAACGATATTGACTGAGGTCTGGCTCGAGACGCAGAGATGTATTGCAAAGAAGTGGAGTCGTTCAAGTAATCAAACATAGGTATCTGGTGATAAACACAAAGAAACTGAAAAGAGTGGCAATTTTTTAGCGTGTTAGTTCATTCTGCTCACAACGTGTAGCTTGTACAGTATAGATGAAAAATGAATTGTAGTGTGGATGATGAGACAGGGAGGGAGCGATGAACATTGAAGAGAGGTGTGCACAAGAAGTGATCTTGTTCTGAAGCTAAATACGTTGGCCATATCTTTTTTGTTTCGACTAATGTTAAAAAAAACTTTATTCATGCGTACGTTTGCCAGACTCAGGTTCATTTTACAAGCTATTAGCTCTACGTTCGTTGTGGAAGGTCTACGGACTTTCGTCCTTGATTCGTATAATCACATGAGCATAGCATACGGCGGCGATGAGTCTTTTGCAGAAAGCTTAGTTACTTGTATGTTCCCGTCCCTGGCGTTTTTTGCTACAGCTTTCATTCGCCATCCGAACATGATACAATGTATTTGTATTTACCTCAACTTAGCATTTAGTTGGCACATGCACACTTATGGATGGAGAATTCTCGCTCATCTCGTTGGAAAGCAGGTGCCTCATTGCTTTTGGCTAATTGCTCTATGTGACATATTGGCATGGCAACTGCTGCCGCTGCCTTTTTAGCTCACGGAAACGGGTCAAACTCATGTCCGATCGGAAAGAAACGTTACTTGCGCTCCTTTGTTGAAAATTTTTCAGCATAAATCAACGCACTCCCACCTGAGTTCTAATCTCAAGTAGAGATGAGATCGGTTCAGCAGGAGCAGAAAAGAGTGATCGCATCTGATCGGCTAATAACACTTAGGAAAGCACTAAGAACCATTGCAATTGGATTTACGAGTACTAAAACTGAACTTGTGGCCAAGGCACGGTGTTCCGTGAAAAAAAACACAATCCAATCGGGGTATTATAATGCAATATGCGCGCACACGCTGACCAGCGGATAAGCCAAATTTTCCTGAGAGACGCTTGGAAAATTACCAACTTCATGGGGAACTATTCCTCCTGTTTATGCTCCGAAATTGCAGGCATCTTTACTTCAAGTGCATCCCTTATTTACACATGAAAGATCTCTTGTTACAAGTTTCATTATCAGGAAAGACTTTTCGCTCCGTTTCTGCCCCTGCTGTATAATTCGCCATTTCAATGAGGTTTCTTTGAACTGTTTCAGTAGGCAGATGAGCCGTGAGACAAGGCGACATGATACAAATAATTTGCCCCAGGGCAGGCATCATCTCTCGTTGATGTTGCACAAAATCTTGGGAATAGATTTCTGTCGCTCACGCAACTTACGAATGTAAAGGATGTATGGAGTTATCGAAAGATTAATAAAATGCATCTATGCCCTGCCCATCGGCGAGGTGCTCTCAGCTCGGTATTTCGCCGTCGCGAACAATGTTAGAGTGTAACATGCACCAAAGTAATTTTGAATGTGATTCTTTCATTGCTTGCGTCTCCGTTTACTAGTAGCGATTCTCGCATCTTCATCACAATGCGCTTTTAGTATTCATTTCACATCCTCTAATCTCAACTATATCTTACTGCATAACATGCAATCTTTAGAGATGATCCTGCTAAGGAGGGAATTACGAACGGGCCAATGAGGTGGCTCTGACTTTTTTAGCTCATTCCTGCATCATTCATTTTCGAAGGGTGCAGTATGTACGTAAGTGTAATCAAATGCAGTTCAAGCAAACACCTTTTCATTCTAAGTGAGCTATTGTAGCAGTGCAATGTATTGGAACATGAAACGACTTGCAATAAATGTAAACACAATTCGCAATTCTGCGAAGTAATTATTCGGTTTTTGGTGACATAAATCTTTCTGTTTTAAAGTTGATAGATTGATATTCTGATTCTTGTGTTTAAATGAAGAATTAGAAAATTCAAATCCAAGTGAAGTACTCCCTCTTCAAGTTATTTAGCGGGAGCTGTGCGTGTGAAACATCAATATTTAGCCACATGTACAAAGTGTAAATAGTTTATAACACTGAAATTTAGGAATGACAATTTTTGAATATTAAAAGTAAATGCTCCTGTTACTTTTTTGACTGGTCGCGATATTTTCGGTAATCCTAAATCGCGAAATTTGTTAAAATGGTCAAAGCCAGTAAATGTTGTGCTTTTATATTAATTTTATTGGAGTATCACCAATACATTTGCGTTATTATTATTAGCGTTTTCTAATGCTTGATTATTATGGTATTTTATTTGCAGGATCGCAAACTAGAAGTCATGGAAGTTGCTTCTGTCAGTGAGAACAACCTGAACCGTGGCAGCAAAGCCGATGGTGAAGATGACTCAAAATTGGAGAAACAATTAGGATTGAAATTTCACTGTCAGTGATGGACTGGTTTCGAAAAGACTAAAATCAGCAAGCGACTCCCCGCTAAAGGATCCAGAAGAGGGTGGTCGTGATGGTTTAGAACGACGAGAGAGTCTTAAAACTGAAAATAAGCGAAAAAGCAAGACTCCAGATAAAATTGTTGATGGTGCTTCTCAGAAATGTTCCAAAGAAGATTTTAAGCCTGAAAAATCGCTGCAGATCAGTGTAGCAAATATCTCGCAGTTTAGTTCCGAGGATGTTCGAAGATTTGCAATCGCATGCGTACGCTGTGAGTCTACTAGCCATTTAGTGGAGAAGGAATGGAACAAAGCCTTGCTGGAAAAATTATCCAACTGTATCGTGCCTTGGTATTGTCAGGAATGCCGAACTTGTATGACTTGTGGTAAAGATGGCCAAATTGATGTAAGTTTTCCATATCATTTCAAGAATTCTTTTACTTTTAAAGGTTTAACTGACTTTGCTTCTTTTTCTGCCACCAGAATTTGTCCTGTTGTCAAGACTGCGGCGATGCATTCCATTACAGGTGCATAACATCAGTTCCTTCACCGGAATCTACAAGTCATCCCACCTTGACGTGTCCTAGCTGTGACAATGGGCATGTCATGTTTCGTCAAACGGGGACGGATGAAATAACTGTGAAGAAATTGTCGTCTAGCCCGGATGCAGACTGCAGTGATAACGTGAAAAAGTCTCACGAAGTAGCAGAAAAGGATGTTTTAGTATCTCCGAAGCGGAGAGGAAGGCCCCGACGACATTCTCCGGCTGAGAGCAAAGGTGCAGTGGAATCAACTAGTCGCAAAAGCAGTTCAAAGGACGCAAGAAAGCGCACAAGTGTTAATCGGACAGAAAGTAAAGACAGTCACAGTGACGAGTATTTTTCATGCTCAGAATTGAGTTCCGCAGATGAAAAGAAAGCTAAAAAACTTCAGCGGGATGGTGACAGAAGTGGTGGCAAAAATATTTTAGCCGCTACATCTCCACTCAGTCAGTTAAGTAGTGTTTCAGTTACGAATTTGCCCATTTGGACGGGCAAAATTAGACGAAAAAGTGGAACGAACATCAGTGAGACGGCTAGTATTGTAACAACAACCACTGGTAGTGAGACTGATGGTGATACGGAGGGCAGTAAAAACGTCAAGCCTAAGGGTCTTACTGATGCCTTAAGTGCTTTTTTTACTCCTTCAAGTAAACGTAGGGCTTGTACACTCAAGAAGGACTCCCCTGACGACGGGAAGGAAAAGGTTGAGCAAGGCTCATTAAGTGATACAAACATTGGCGTTCACCGTCAGGGCAAATTAGATCTCAGGCAAAAATCTGCGGCGGCAAGGAATAGAAAGTTACATTCCGCTCCGGAAATGTCTGGCCGTGAATCTCGGGATGACTCCAGTTCGGAAATCCCAAATACTTATTCGCTGGATAAAAGTGTGTTTCAACCTGTGGCGTCATCTGTTAAAGTGAAAAAGCCTGAAGTTCCAGTGAAACCATCGTTAAAGACTGTCAAGAAGTCTCAAGCTCCGGAAGCTAGTAGCGACAGCACTGATAGACCGAATTTCGATGATCCTGATATCTCAGGCAGTGAAAAAAATAGTAATTTAAATAAAAAGAAAGGCCGACCGTCTAAAACTTCTCAGGTTAGTGATAGTGACTCCCAAGCTAAAACTAGTGGATCACAGAGTCAAATTACAGATTATTTTACCACTACAAGTAATACCCCTCCTCCAAGAAAACGAGGACGCCCACCAAAAAAGTCAGTGGTTGCTGAAACACCGGTTGAACGTTCTGATAATGAAGGTGCACGAGATGTTGAGGTCGTACAAGAAGTCACGAAGTCTGGTAAACGACCACGGATAGCGAATATTTCAAGTTCTGGCTCAAAGTCTACCAAGAAGTCGCCGAATAATAAGTCTTTGGTGATGGGTGCAATTTTCATGACACCAAAGAAGCGCTTACTAGAAAATGCCAGTAACAAGAAGTCCATAGAAGCATCTATCGTTAGTACACCTGAAAACAAATCTGTTGAGCGATGTGGCCCCAAACGCGGTAGACCGAGAAAGTATACTGAGCAAACAAGACAATTCGAGGTATCTGGAGAACATGATGCTGACGATGAGGCGGATCGTGAGTCGCTTGGATCTGATGTGCCGAGGAAAAAGTCAAAATCTATAAGTCCTAGAAGAAGTTTTGAAACCCTGTCAGTTTCGCCAAAAAGGAAAAAACCTACTGAAAAAGGACATCCGTCAGAAGAAACTTATGAACAGAAGAAAAAGAAATCATTGACGAGGAAAAATAGTTCGGACACACTTGTAGAAAAGCTAGATAGAAAATCCGTCAAAATGAGCTCAGTTGACGCCGGGAAAGTTGCTGCATTGGTGAAAGAAAGAGCTGCGAAGATCGCTTGTTCTACTGGAGGAATAGGTGTATTGTCAACTCCAGCGAGGCAAAGGGCAAGTGTGTCGCCAACAAAAGCTGGCGCAGCGTCACTGAAGACTTCAAGTCCAGCATCCGCAAAGTCTAAGCAGTACGACGCAACTCCCACTAAAACCTTCGCCATCTCGTCAGAAACGATTGCCTGATGGAACTAAAACATCGCCTGTGATGAAAGAAGCGAAGGCTGAATACAAAAGCTCTTTGAGTAAATCCCGCAATGGAGTAAGCGAGAGTCATGAGAAAGCTTCACCCACGAAAATCCCTAAAAGTATGAAAGCAGTTTTAAAGGAAAATACTGAGTCAACAGCCCCTATTGTAAACAATTCGAAGCAAACGCTTCGAAGAAAGTCCCCGATAGCGTCAGTGACTACTATTGCTAACAAGCGCAGAGCACAATTGGTGCCGAAACAAACCAAAGATATGAAAGCGAGAGCCGCATTGAGGATGAAGCGTGAAAAGGACAAGAAAGCCCGGGTTGTTGCCAGAACATTTCAGCACAAGTTCAAAACAGTCAAAACCGCCATTATGAATGCTAATAAAATCAATAGGAGGGATGACAAACTTCGGAAGGAAGTGAGGAAACGTAAGTCTAACCCTGGTACTGACCAACAGAATGTCCTCCAGCCGAAGTCCAAAAATATGGTTCCTGCACATGACGACAGCGATGATGAAGACGACTGGTCTGATGCTGATGTCGAAACTGCTGATTCAGGATCAAATACGGAGAACAATTCTCGCTTAGGTAACGATATTAAGCCTTACATTAGGCATTACATTTTTCGTTGGGATTCTACAGCTTTCATAAATTTTTTCAGGTTTACTACCAGAGGGCGCTGGCGTAACTAAAACTGATATTGAGTTATTCCGTAAAGCTCAGGAAAAAGAAAAAGAAGTAAGTCACATTTACTACTTGTTAAAAAAAGTTCTTGACACTTATTCTACACTTTAGAACTTATTCTTATCTTTTTACGTAGACAATGTCAATCGCCAACAACGAAAATAATCCGATCGTAACCCCTCAAGCTGGAAAGGATAAGGAAAAAGGCAAAGGATCCGTCAAAGCAGCTAAAGTAGCAAGTCAAATACGATGTCCTCAAGCCATAGAATTTGGTGAATTCATCATACAGACGTGGTATTCATCACCTTATCCCCACGAATACGTGAGGTACAGGCCTTCTTAGTTTTATTAAGGAAAATCATACACTTTTTTTCGAAATTCAATAGTTGCGGAATTGGTGTTTCAGCTTGTCAAAGTTGTACCTTTGCGAATTCTGCTTGAAGTATATGAAAAGTAAATGGATTTTGGAACGCCATGCTGCCAAGTGCCGCCTACGGCATCCTCCTGGCACAGAAATTTACCGAGAAGGAAGTATATCCGTGTTTGAAGTTGATGGAAATGTGAACAAAATTTATTGCCAGAACTTATGCTTGTTGGCAAAGCTGTTTCTTGATCATAAGACGCTGTATTATGATGTGGAACCATTCTTGTTTTACGTGTTGACAAAAAACGATATATATGGTTGCCATCTAGTTGGTTACTTCTCGAAAGAAAAGTTGTGTCAACAGAAGTACAATGTTTCGTGCATCATGACCTTACCCCAGTACCAGCGGCAAGGCTTCGGCAGATTTTTAATACATTTCAGTAAGTTTTTGTATGATACGCCAAGGTTGCTGTATATCGACACTAGCTTACCTTATTTCTAATGAGCGATTAAATAATGATTTTTTACAGGTTACTTGCTTTCCCAAATGGAAGGTCAGCTTGGCACACCGGAAAAGCCTTTATCTGATTTAGGTCGAGTTTCATATCATGCGTATTGGAAATCTTGTGTTCTAGAATATCTTCATAATATAGGAAAAGTGGCAACTATTACAATCGACGTAAGTAATATTCCGTAATTTTGTTTTTTCTATATTTTTAACTTACATCAAGAAATTTATTGGTGATCATTAATATTTTGTTTGCTAATCGCAGCAAATCAGCCAAGCAACCGGTATGTGTGGGCAAGATATCGCTACCACGTTACAGCTTCTTAAGTTTGTACGAAGAATCAAAGATAAAGCAAACCCACGCGGCTATAAACTAGCTTTAGCAATAGATTGGGACCTATGTAAATTCTCATGCAGAAAAAGTGAAGAAGAGCACAACCAGGATTGAAATAGACCGAGAGGCATTGAGGTGGACTCCATTAGTCTATGCTTATAACAGTACAAACGAAAGCGATGATAGTCCTGGCAGAGGTTCACCTCAAAATGAATGCGAATCAAGTAAGGTTGTGAATTCTTCGCCTGTTCGTAAAACTCCAGTTGCTGCAGCTATGGATTCTCCAGATAAACGTAAGCAAGATAATGTAAAAGCTGCTCCTACGGCTAGGAGGAAAAGTGGCAAAGCTTTGAAGCAAGAGAAAAAGACAATAGACTCGACTGAGTCCAAGCTAGCGGAAATCACTGGGAAGCGGCGAGGTCACAAGAAAGTATGTGAAGAGCCCCCTAAAGATGAAAATGAAGATAGCGAAGACCTAGATGAAGGAGATGATGAGGAAGACTCGGAAGACGTTGAAGATGACTCTTCGCATTCCCGAACAACAGACAGTGATAACGAAAGCAGTGGTAACAGCCCAGACGCTGTTGCACAGGAGGAAGAGGACGAAGAGCAAGGTGCACAGCATACCCGGTCTAGTTCACGAAGTTCGAAGTATGGTGGTAGTCGATGTTCTGGCACTGCACCAACGTCCGCTCCTCGTCGTTCTCGTAAGCGGAAGCCTACTGTAGATTCTTTGGACGATGAAGACGAGCACGAAGAAGACTCTAAAGTCAAAGACATGATACTCGGTCGTGTTTTGAAGGCACGGGCCAAGAAGGTAGCCAATTTGGAGGAGGAGGATGACGCACATACGTCCCCAACACGAAAATTTGGTACGTCAAATTCTGAGCGGATAAATACGTTGCATGGATCCAAAAATGTACGACAAACGGTTACGAAAAAAGAAAAAGTGAATCTTTCAAAAATAATTAATCCGAAGACGGAAGAAGATGAACCTCGTACTAAAGATGTAATCGCTGATACTCTATCAAGCAAAAAGAATGCTTCCAAGAGACCCAGACGTTTTAGCGATGTGAGCAAGGATAAACCAAAAGAGGAACCAGAGGATGACGATAACATTGTATTAATTGGTAGTATTAGTCTACAGAAAGATCATACTAATACACAGTCAGCTTCTGCCGAGGATCAGTCAAAAGGATCTAAGGAAAAGGAAAAGAAAGTCGAGAAAGTAGACCCAGAGAAACAAAAGCAAGACAGGGCTGATCGATACAATCGTCGATTGTCTAAGCGAAACATGGACGGTGAAGTTGAAAATATTGATGACTCTAAGGACCCACCAGACTCAGCAAATAATTGTCAGCCCGCGCCTAAGAAAAAGTTACGTAAAGAAGTTAAGCAGGATAATGATAGTCAAAACAATGGAGATGGACGCGTGTCAGAATTAAGTTCAAGTCGCGAGGAAGTTCCAAAAAAGTCAAAGACTAAGAAAGTACGTAGGTTTAAGGGATATAAGTACTGGGGAGCGCCCCCATCGAGCGCGAAGAAAAAGAAAAAGCCTGTACCGGTGGCGGTGGTAGCTCCTAATACGATGGCATGCTTTAACTCTCAAAACTCGGGAAAATTAACTGTAGACAGTGGATCAGTAGAGACCAACGAATGCTCTGAAGTATCAGAAGACGTTCCAACTTGCGCTGATAAGGAAGAAGTCTCCAGTTTACAAGACCATACAATGCCTTGCGAATATGGTGATCAGGATTTAAGTTGCAGTCCTCCTGAAGACCGACCTGTGCAAAGCTTCAAAGAAATTTCTGAGCCAGAATCAAAAGTAACATCTGAAGGGAAAGACAGTGATGAGCATGATGATCCAGCTTTACTCAGTAGCAATAATGGAACCAACGATGAAGACACATTCCGGCAGGATTTTGAAGGAATGAGGGGTGACCCTGAAAGACCGAAAGAACCTGACTCGGAAAGTTTGCGTGTAATCCCAAGTGGTCCATCTAGCTGTAACACTGTTTATGAAGATTCGGACATAAGCAGCCAACCTAGTGTTCCTCCTCAGAATGGGTTATTTGATTCGGAAAATCGGAGCTCCAGCTCCTGCAGTGGGGGCAACCCAATGAGTACATCTTCAGGTTTACATGAAAATGGTGGGAATCAGTCGAGCACAACTGTAACACAACATCCAATTTTGAGTACAACAGTTCAGCAGCAACAAAATTCGGTACGCGGCCCAGTACTTGTTATGCCTCCACAACAATCAGCACAATACGGCGAGGAATGCTTTTCTCCTCAAGCTAACACACAGTATAATAATTCAAGGAGCCCTGATGGTAAGGACGTAGACGCTTTAAATTGTCAGCCATAATATTGGAATCTGGAAATTGGCAGCCTGTACTGATGCTTGTACATTCACTTTATAGGTAACGTGATGCATCATCAAATTGTCTCAACAAGCTAGTCCACTGAGTTCTTGTCAAGTTGTGCAGCAGCAACAAAACCAAGTGCAATCAAATACATGCCAAATGGATATGCATAATATGGCTAATATGGGCTACTCCTGCATGACACCTCAATCTGTTATTAATTCAAACAAGAGCTACGCTCATGTTCACAGTAATCAATCTTGTCCTCCTGGAAGCGTGGAAACAATGGATTCAGGTAACCCAGGAAATTTGGAATCTCCTCGCTCAATAGGTAGCACGGGGTCTGTAGAAACCCATTCGGGACATGGTGCCGCAAACTCAATGGACAGCTTTCACTCGCCTCACCATTCTTCACAACAGCACATGCACAGTCAACCGCAGGTTTACGACAATTGCAGTAATGGTCGATTAAGTGTGTCACAATCGCCACATATGATGAATCCACCAACTCCGCAAGGAATGCATACTGGACTGAGCAAGCCTCCTACACCACAACAAAGTGAGAATATGTAATTTGTGTCTTCAGGTTAAAGTACCATATTAAAATTGCATGGCTTGGTATGGTGTATTTAAACATGCGCTAGACACTAAAAGCTTGTGGTGTAGTAGTTATGAAATTGTTTTCAGTAACGTAAAATATAATACTTAACGAGCATGAGTGATATAATTAGAGTCAAAGGTCAGATATTTGATTCTAACGGTCACGTTTCCCGCTTTATAATTTTGCCAGTTAATTGCGTGAGCGCTAATAATTTCATTATGCTTCTGTACTCATAGGTCATTACCATGGCAGTTCAGGTCCTGGCACTCCACAGAGTATGTCAATGCATCATCCATCTCCACCTCAGAGTCACCATCATAATGTGCCTCAGCCATCTCCTCCCACCCCACAAAGTTATCATCATCAGGCGTCTCCACCGGCTCCTCAAAGTATTGCAGGGGCAAGTGGCCATTCACAAGTTGTGAAGCATCAGAATCCAATGACGAATTCAAACGTTCAGAAACATACGATGGCATCACCGATGTCTCCGTCACATATGCTAAGCCACAATTCGAACTCGCCCCAAAATTTATCACATTACAGGCAGCAGACACAGTCTCAGATGTCGCCAGCTCCGAGAATCGCAAATAATATCCCACCCAGCGCCAACGGAGCATCTGGTAGTTTAGGACAACCTCCTGTGTCGCCTCAAGTACCACAAGGTGCCAATTCTCCACAGAATTTGTCGCACTATCGGCATAATCATCATCAACAACACCCAGGACACAGAGATATCATCGCAGCCTAATCATCACATGATGTACAACCACCAAGGCCAGCGACATGATAATCATGCGCAGCCTCAACCAAACATGCATCATACGCACGGGCATGGAAATCTGCCCTACAGCGGCCATGCTCAAGCATCGGTGATTCAGCAGCGTACCATGACACCAACTCCAGGGCCGTCACCCTCATCTAACAGTTATGCCAACCACGGTATGTTTTATATTTCTGAGTTTCTTGATCTATCGTGCTAGAATTTTTGAATGATTATGAATACAATTCTCTCGAATGTGCTGATGATATTAGGTCATGTTATAATTCCAGGAACATCTCATGCGACTGACTCACGAATGGCTACTTACGGCCACAATTCGAGTATTTCACAGAATCACAGTGGTTCAGCAGGTTCTACACCATACATGTATCATCATCATCCACAAATTACCGGACATCCCTATCCGCCTTCGTCACCTGCTCTAAATTCGGTACCACATTCTGCGCAACCATCGCATAGTCATAACCACGCTCCGGGCAGGCAACCGCAGCATTCATCTGGAACAGCCCAGCATCAAGGACTCAATTCAAGTGTAAATGGAAGTTCTGGGAATCCTTCATCCTGTAGCATTTCGAAATTGCAGCAGCTGACTTCAGGGATTGAAAGATGCCATTCTATTCCTCCCCCAGTCAATAATTTGACTCCGCCTCCACATCCAACTCTTACTCCACCGCCGAATATGGCCATTCCCAGGGGCAACATGAATGTCGCACCTCCACACACAACGTCGTCAGCTGCAGCTATGGCTCATCAGTACTACAAACAATATTCGTCAGCCGTTCATTCTGCTCATCCTCATCATGGTACTGCAGCTGCAGGGTCGTCTCATTTAAGTCACAGTACCCAAGCAGGAAATCAATCGAACAGGTCTAATGCGAGCCATAGTAACAACGGCGTCAACGGAAATACAATGAGCCACAATGTTCACATGAATGCCGGACATCCTCCTACCACCCCAGTTTCTTCAAGCTCTACATCTTCGAAGTCATCTAAAACTAATGCTTCATCTACGTCTAGAAACACATCACATCATGCCTCGCAGCAAAATCATCATCAATCAGCCAACAATAGTTTGACTCCTCACAGCCTTATGACACCATACCATGGAAGTCCTTATGGACCTAATGCTGCTTATGCAGCAGCCCAGTACTTCGCATCAGCAGGTGCTAATTTCTTCCAGCAGCACATGCTACATTCTGGCGCGTCTTCTGGAAATAGTCAGTACCAGGATCCCAGAGGGGGACCTTACACTGCGGCGTCCATGTACCCAACTTATGGAGCACACGGTCATGCTTCTCATCCACCTTACATGCCTCCTATCAATCCCTCAATGCGGCGATGAGTTGCCCTAGTGTAGCCAGTTATAGCATGCTGAACTTAATTGAAATCAATGAATACATTGTAAAAGAGTTTCAAATTCGGCTTAATGACATTCGTCATAAAATAGTACTGTAATCTCTACGAAAATGGAAAAACAGATTTATTTTTTATTGCAGCCGTATAATAGTTCTATTTCCGTCCTAGACTTAACTTCAGTGTGAATGACACAACATTCATGTCCATAGTTTTGATCCAACTGAAAGCTATGGTTTTAAATCTTTCGCAAGAATCTGGATCTTGTTTAGAAAGTAACAGTTGTTATTTATTGCAGGCTCTTTGCATGAATACTGCACAAAAAAAGCTTCAATGAAACTTGTTGTGAAACTTTTGAAGAAGCATGACTTCTTTACCTCATAATGCTAGTATAATGTAGAAAAGTATGGACTTTAAACTTCTGTGATGACTGCAACTGTAGAATACTTGTTACATCAGTTATAGTTTTAAGTTATAGTTCGAAGGATTATATGAAACAGTACTGGCAGCAAGACTCTGTAAAGTGCGCCGAAAGTTGCAAAAGCAACGGGTATATGAACCGGGTTTACCGGAATGCCGGTTTTTGTGCACTTTCTCCCTTTTTTGTTGTTTTTACATTGTTTTATACTTTGTATCTCATTGTGCACTGTTAGGGTTTGAGACAGTCTGCCAATTTAAGCTTGCCCTTTGCAAACATAAGGTTATAAGTTTATTTATCTTTTGTGTCCTACTAACATTTGCCGGTACGGGCCAGTTCTATGTGAACTGACGAATAATATTTACTCTAGTTTTTTATAATGTATCAACCAAATCAAAATGACTGTACCTTCAAACAGATTCTTGTGTAATCTCTAGGAATTAAAAGCGCGTAAAATTGAGGTATAAGGCGAAATTCTAGCAGCGCTTTAGGTTTTAGGTTAGTAAAGAATGCGTGTACTTGTACAAGCGATAAACTTGCTTGTGCAATACCGTAAGTGTGCTAACCATAAGGACACGAAAAAATCACATTTTACGAAACAATGTCAGAAGTTGCACATACAACTAACTAACTTGTACATAAGTCTTACCCTAACTACCGTTTTCTGTAGAAAATCAACTGTTGCATATTTTCAAAAATTCAAGCAGTGCATAAATACTTACGTTCATGAAATAAATGCGTAATACAAATGAAAATACGCTGTCGTTGAAACTTTTGTCTCGTGTAGAATCTCAAATCATACATTTGAGTTAAAAGATACATACATACACATTCCACCTGTTACAGCTTTTGGGAATGCACGTAGAAGTTATACATCATAATCACATTACAAAGGAGAAGTGAATGCATCGTATAAAATTGTCAACATTTCGCTAGCAGGTACTATCAAAATACAGAAAGAATGTATGCTGGATAAGTTTCTTTATATGCGTTTTCATTCCCACTGATTTCAACGCGCACTGACCATATAAAAGCATTAAGGCTACACAGGCTACTGTGAATAACGTCCAGAACACAATTAGGGGATGTAGTGGTGTTATTCTGCATTGAACTGGAGCAAACGTGCCATTAACCCATCGAAATTTTGATATTAGGTCGTTTGCAAAAACTTGCCCTCCTCAAGGGAAAAACGTTGAGCATTAAATGAGCCCCCAGACAAAAACACGAGTTGCGAACTTTTCTTGGAAAGATCCTTCGTATGATCTTTTGAATTTTTCGAACTGCAGCTGAAAGAAATCCCCTACACTGCTGGACTTGTTCCATGTTAGCCTCATCCGCCAAACGGACGGCCTCGTGCAGAAGTTGACAAAGTTTTTGAAAGGAGAAAGGTAAGTCGAAATTTTCATTTAGGTAACCCCACCTGAGTTCTGAGAGGGTCAAAACAGTGGAAAAATCTAGTTTTAACGCTAATGAAGATAGCAAGTTAGATAGTTTCTCCTCGTCCGTCATCAGTTTCTGAGCCTTGGAGAACTTCTGGAGCTTGTAAACATGCTCCAGGAATCGATAGAGCGAGATGTTAAATCCTTTGCTTGGCACATCCGACTCGAAATCGTCTTCATTATCAGAATAGCTGTCAGGAAGAAGGTCACTTGCGACCATTGAACGACACATTGGACAACTTTTGAAATCCCCTTTGCTATCTTGAGTTTTT
>VRMD01000975.1:0-19833 GCA_009872375.1 Sminthurides bifidus | reverse complement strand
CAAAAAGTGCGTTACGGGGGGTCGGTGGTCCTCAAAGCCATGTTACATACGCGTTATTTTCGCCGATAGTCGGTCCGAAAGCCGAATTTTTGCGTTACGTAATTTATGGACGCCGCCTTAGATGCGGAGTTCACACACTCTTCTCATCATCAGTCAGTTTAGTGCAGGGGAGTTAAGACGCAAGAACAGAAACCAGTAAAAGCAAAGGCAACCACTGCAAGGGAGGCGAACGCAAACCACGATTATACAACAACCTCCGCGTTTGTTGTCAAGATGAAGCAGTGAAGAAGATGAAGATGACGGCAATGATGATGATGATGATCCTGATCCTGAAATCCTGATGCGGATCTCCTCTCCTGCTTTGTATCACAACAAGCTGGGCATTGTACACACACTCTGAGGATGCTCGGACATGGACCTGGATTCAGCCTTAGGAGTAAACAGCGCAGTGGCCCAGGCTCTTAGCTTTGTTCCCTTTAACTGCCAAGTAAAAAGTCTCGACGACCGAGAGTCCATCTCTAGTCCTGGGTAATGCCTTTTCCTTTGCTTATGTTACGTGAAATGTGCCTTGTCAGCTTTGCTTTTACTGTAGTATGTACCCAATGTACTGTTCCTACCCTGTGAAGCGGCAGGACTTTTTCCCTCAGTTTTCCTCTGATGAGAATGAATTGTGGTCACACACATACAGGATGGCCAACAGTGTTGGATCGAGTCCCAAGGGATTTTAAGCAATGGTCGGAGGATCATAATGCAAATCAACAGTAGTACAGCCTTGTCATGGTTTATCAACTATTAAAGCAAGCCGAAAAGGCAGGGCAAGACTCATGGATTTGATGGTATGGGACTCAGTATGTGTGGATTTGTGTGCAGCTTTCAACCCTCGATCACCCCCGAGTTCAATTGCAGGGTAAAAGTACAACGAAATGAACCATCGTTTAATTCACCAGAACCAGAGGGGCAGCTCATGCAATGGCCTTGCTCACATATAAAATTGGTTTCATAAGCTGTTTGAAGCCAGAACTTGGGCTGTTTTGGAACCAGCTTGACGAAGCCAGGATACGATGAGTCCTGCTTTGGCACATTATCTACGGATAACTGGTCCTGCCAGTGATGAAAACAGCGACTTTTAATCAGTTTTTCGCTCGTTGTCCAATCCAGCTTTACGTAAATGTAGAAGGAAAGTTTAGATTTCAATGAAACGTGCTATGCTGAATATGCAAACTTTTGCCCTTAGATTGCGCAAGACACGTGGAGACTGAAGCTTTTTTCATACTAGTACGCCCTGAGGCTAGGCAGAACTGCATAATTTTCAAGATTCAAACAAAGTTGGCAATCATAGCCAGCTCACTGAACTTCAGACTAGTGGTGAAGTTCACAGTGTGGAACACTGTCAAGTGAGTGCATATGGATGGAAAACACAAAAGGAAGGTCAGGAGAAAAAAAGAATATTCTGTCAAATGCAACACAATCAATCGCTTGTTTCTCAGGTAATGCATCTGATGCACGAGAGTCGTACATGATGACAAAGAACAGTAAAACAAGAAAGAACTAGAACAGTAGAGCACAGGAGATGCGTAAACTTGAGGACATGGCTTTTAGGGTAGACACAACAAAGTATTGTTGATTTCGGGGAAATTGAGTAGGTTAAACCCAAAGGTACCTCAAAACCTTTCAAGGGAAACATGGCACGTAGACAAAAAAGTGCACTGATTCTTTGAGCTTTCTCATTTTCTTGTAAATCTTCAGTGTGTGAAGTGCATTCTGTGCCAATGAATTCAATACATTGACAGGGTTCGAAGCTCGAAAATGCTGGGATTGAGATGTAAACAAAGGAAGAAGGAAGGAGAGAAAGACACACGTTGCATTGACCAACTTTATGAATGCATTTATGTTGCTCTTTCGTTTACTGCTACTGTAACGCTTGGTGATTGCAATTTTACTCCTGTGGTGGTACACACAAAAGGCTTATAAAGTTCTCATGGCGTGATGTGATAATACTGAGGATGGTAAATACGCCTCAGGCTTATAGCTGGAGAGATTAGGGATGTGAGACAGCTTAAGTGAGCCAAGTCTATTCCACCATCAAACTTGAGAATATAAACAGAATTCGATAAGCTATTTACAGATTCGACAAGCTTCAAGTTCAAGCTAGGTATAAAATTCCCTGTGAACGGGTTATTGAGATCAGTTTACGATCTCATCTTATGGGCTCCAATGTTTCGAAGTGCATTTGTGCCGTCAGCTTGTAAATGTGTGACAAGAGTAGTGTGGAACTCCCACGCAATTCGTTCTCCGAACTGTGTAATCGTAAACCACAAACATATTGCCATGAGTACATTGTACATATGTACTGAGAGCTTGGGCTTGACTCCTCCAGAAACTTTGACTCCAGCTCCAGGACCTGTTGGCATTTCCTCGTGAGAAAGTAATGAAGCTCAATTCGTCGTGTTCTGGAGGTTGAGACGAAGTTCACACAGGAGGAAGGCAAGCTTGCAAGATGTCTTAAATGTACTTTGACAGACTGGAAGGACTGGCAATGCTGACTGTGTACAGGCCAGGCATGTGTAAAATAAGATGACGAAGGATTTATCATCGAGTTGCATTTCTGTTGCATGTGGCTGCATTAATTTACAATATAATGTCATACATGCGGAGCTTTTTCCTCCTAGGTGTATAAAAGCTTCGTTTAGATTAAGCTAGTTTGAGGCGTTATGATGTCAAAGCTTAGCACTTGAAAGTGAAGAAAATCTACAACGAAGCAAGAATTTTTTCAGACTTTTAAAACACGTTTTATGTGCAGTGTATGAATCATATCGCATGCTTAGCTCATTAGCTTACGAACAAGCTGAGATTATTTGGACAAGACATATTAAAGCTCTGGATTGCAAACATGCAATTCTTCCTGTTCTATTTCAATTTAGTATGACTGGAGCTGAAAGTCAAACTAGTCTGGAAGCTGCTTTAATCACCACGGCTCATGAATTGATGAGGATGTCTCCTGTTTTGGTAAGGCAGATTCAACAAAACTGACACTATTCACCATGAAAGATCGTCAATTTACAAGGGTTTCTATCTGTCAAAGAGCTTTTGAATGAAAGCTGCTGCAAGTGCTGCTGTATCGTCATCATTAGACAAGTTGAATCTTGAATGGTATCTGAATTTGTTATCCAGAAGTGCTCAATATGGAAAAGCAATTACTGAGCTTGTCAAAAGATTGGGGAGATCAACAGATGACAAGTTGTCGAGCTCCGAAGATGAGGATAAGCACATGATTAAGATCATTGGGCCTATTCCGTCCTTAGTGCTCTGATTTAACTGATGGGTGCAAGGGAGCCTTAGTACTTCGTGATACGTAGATGCATTCATTTAATTCACTCAAAACGATGTTTTTCTTCAAGATTTGTCATAATCTCCGTGGCAGAAACAGATAGGAAGTGTGGAAAAACTCAATCTAAAATGGCTGCAGCTCTTTGCATCTTCTAGCTTAACCTTGACTTCGGAACCGTTATCTTGTTGTGTCATAGAGCTCAGAGTTGATGGTGTACTAACTACACAACTAAAGTCACTGGAATTATAGAAAATTCTGAAGAGTCTCAAGGAAATTCTATACGTCATTCACACATTATCTGCTTTCATCCAAATGAATCCGAAGGAATGAATCAACAGTGGCTGTTTTCAATCAGAGAGTTTGTCCGGAACTAGTGCAATATGGACTAGACAGTATATTCACTATGAACACAGCCTCGGAACTGAATACAAGTTAGAAAAGAATTAGCTCGCTCATGCTTCATCGTTATCTTCTGTATTGACGACATTAATGAATCCTGGTACAGCTATTGAAAAGAGATGCTGTCTTCAAAAGCGCAACGCTGTGAAAATTAATTTTACATTAGCATCTGCCCACAACAACTTTCGCGACAACCAAACACAAACACAATCTTCATTTCAAGCCAATAGTTAAATCAAATCCAAGCATGCGCAAAGGCAAAGGCACCCTGTGAATAGTTTGAACGATTCATTGACGTTAGTTTGCAACTGACTCTAAATTTCCGCTTTCCTCCCTTTCAGTAATTCGATTAACTTCAATTGGTAGGCTAAACCGTGACCAAGATCGCAGTCAGTGGCACAATGTACCGACTGCGACATTAGGATCAACACTGTCGTTGTAAACCGACAATGGTTTGCTCAAGCTGCGCGGTTCGTCCTTTTTATTGGGGATCCAATTAACTTAATTTATGAGCTAGACAGACGACGCCAAGATCGACATCGCAAATTACTAAAATTTGCATCCACAAGATCCAAGCACCGCTTCAAACCTCAGTTCACTCGCCCACCCAATTGATAAGCATTGTAATTTAATTCGCGTAATGTACAAACTTGCCGTTTTCACCCCTTCACATGAACATGAAGCAGGTTCACGTGGTCTGCGTGCTTAATTTGGGAAACGTTTTCTCGCCGTTCCCGAACTCATTTCCACCGTACGCATTACAAATCCAGTTACTCGCCTCAGCGCCCAATTAGCTATTAAAATTAGCGAGCGTGTACAGTACATGCTGGCCCTCTGATTATCAGTAAGCTTGACATAAAATCCTGGGATGCAAAGCCCACATTTGAAGGAACGAATAAAGCAAGGAAGATTTTCACTTTTAGGAAATCAACTTCCATGACATTTGTCAGCCTCTGCTGTAGCTTCTAGGAGTTTCACCCACATCAATTAAATCCTTTGTACGGTATGCGGAGATGTCACATGACCGAAATTAATGACCATCTCAATCTCAAAGCTTCTGGTGGATTATACGCTTTCTGCTCTCCAAATTATGAGACATTGTTAAGCCCAGCCTAGCTTTCGTCTCCATTTGGAAACCAAGACTAGAATTCGACCGCAAGTTTCGCTTCATCAAAAACATCCAATGTGTTTCATGTATGCAATATGCACCCATGACTTCAGTCCTTACGGACCTTTTCTAACCCACATTAGAATCATGCAAGGCTCGTGATTGTAGACTGCATCGACTCTGATCCAAGCTCCTGTCCCAGCTTATGTAAATTCATGAGGGCATCATCCCAAGGCAAGTCACAGACACGACAGACCAGCACAACCAGCTACTTGGTATTTCAAATGGCATTTTTAAATTGGATCAACTTATGTAATGATCATACAGACACGAAGGCGAGGTCAGGGAAAGGGTTGGAATAACGATAATTGAGGAAACGTCAATCACTTCCTCGTTTTCCTACTGTGGGTTGTCAGCAACCGGCTACCATTGTGAGTTGGCATGGCGATACTCCAACTTATTTCGGAAACCTTTCTCCTGCATTCAGCATCTTCATTTAAGGCTAACAAGTACAATTATCTGCCCCTACAAAGTCAGGATTTGCACCCACCTGAAAACTTTTGCTGCTTAGCATATGCATTATGTTCGAAGGTGGAAGAGAAGGTTTGCCAAGAAACATGACGATTAATGAAATCATGCTTTCTATTTTTCAATCCGTCAGTTTACATCAGACATTCATTTTGCATTAGTAAATTGATATGACACACGAGATGAGAGGAGCTTGGCATACACTAATTTGTATGACTGGATGGTGACATGTGTCTCAGGGATGAGCATCTTTGCAAACATGCTAATTTTTCATTAACATTAACCATTATGCTCGCATCCACCTTGCCTTTCTCTAATTCCTCTTATATCATCCGATCAAAGGCTTTGTTTACATCTACAGGTAAGACGACATGAAGTGTTACTGTTGGAGTTTTTTTTTGCGATGCTCAAATCGAGATAAATGAAGATGACCCTTCTTCATTTAAATGTTATGCAACGAAGGAGGAGAACAAGTACAAGAAATAAATGCAATAATTTTTCACTTTCACTCGATTTATGCTCATGCTCAAAGACTATACTGGCAGTCGTAGCCAAAAGTTGCTGAACAGGTGATACTACAAAGCCTTCGGAAATGAAAAATGAAAGGAAGAGTGCAGTGACAACTAACTTCCGAATCACGACTTCCCTGTCAAGTGTTTTGCAATGGCATAGAGCTAGCGTTATTAATTTGTAAGTTCTAAGTAGCGCTTGGCAATATGTACAAATAAGTTGCATTCAGTAAACCTTTTGTACTCATCACGGGTAAATGCAACGATGCAAACATTGTTAAAGCTTTTACCAACGAAGATGCACTACACTAGGCCGAAGGTTTCAAAAAGGGCTTCTGTACCTTCTCAAGATTGCTAGAGCTACTTCCTCCGTCGTCTTTCTTTTGTGCATGGTAAAGAAAAATCACCACTTATCAATAAAACTGTGTTTGTAAAAGCATTAAGCTTATCTTAATTTGCCAGCTACGATAAAAAGACTAACAGATTTGCCTCTCAGTACCTCCGGGATAAATTACTTTAATGAGAACCTGCACGGAGACGATGTAACGTAAAACGGCGTGTTTGTTTCACTTCTCCACACGGGTCAAGCGATGGGATAGGTACTATTACCGGCTGATAATAAAGATCTTGTCACTTGAAGCAACACATTAAAAAGTCATCAGGATAACTTCTGGCACATAAACAACAGTGATAGAGCACGCACTCTTCTCCGTCCTTTTACTTCCTTCCGGTTTTTTCAGGAAGATGCGATTAAGGCAATAACTCATCAAATCGTCTTTCTTTACGGCCTCTTCCCTGCGTTATCGCTCTTTGGTCACCCAAAGGTTGTTTTGAAACCGTTGGAGGCAAAGGCCAAAAGCAGCCTCATCTCAGGAAATACAGCAACAGGTCGTCGCGTTTCTGTTCTGAAGAGTGTTGGCTAACCGTTATCAGAACCTATTCAACGCAAGGTTACAAATTGCCGACTTGCGTGAGAATTTTTTCTTAGACAAAAGACATAAGCTCTCATCAAGATAAGACCTGGTGCAGCTTACGAAAAGTTGAAAAGAGACTGACTTAGTTGCCTGATTTGCAATTCCAGAAACCTATGAAAGAATGACTGAAGGTTTAAAGTATGCGAAGTGGCTTTGCTGGACTATACCTTGCACTTTACAAATGGAAGCGTGGGAGAAGCGTGCTTTACCTGCTCTACTAGATTGAGCGTGGGAATATTGCAAATTTTTTCGAGAAAACTTTTATCAGGTTCCTCCTGCAGATCCCATTCAGTATTCAAAAAGCGTAGCTTATGGACAACACGGAAGTGAGCGCATAATGCAACCACAATGAGGGATATGTTTTAGCATGGCAAGAATACCCACCGTGGTTACTCACCGTTCCGAGAGTTAATTTTACCTGATTGCACCTGTATCAGTATTATCCTTTTTACATGCAATTCGATTTCGCAATTCCTCCGGTGCTTTGCTCGAGCATCGGCTGAAAAATTTCATCGTGATCGGCACACATTAGCACTGAATTGTATGTACCTGCCATAAGGAAGCTTCATCCTGTTCCTACGTCAGTTGCATTGCGTAACCCATGGCGCGACTGGGCATTGAAAGTACAGAAAAACTTTCACAATTTTACGATGAATATGTAGTTTTGAGAAAATGCATTAAATTATTTTGCACAGACTTCGTAATATCTTCAGTTAAACATCCTCATTATCACCTAACGCAGTTTTTGCATCAGTGATTATAATCGCTATCACCATAAACATTTATCATGGCGAGAAATCTTGAAAATATTCGCACATTATGAACAATAGCGAGTTACTTAATAGCCATATTTACGTGATTTCGCAGATACTTGTCTTTCAGGAAAAAAAAAGTTTTCTGCTAGCGCTAGCCTCCCAATTTTCATTTTCAGGGATGAATAAGCTGCATCCAGCCGGAGTTTACCATTAAAGCTAAGCAGAGTTTGGCTCTACTTCCGTATTGTTCAAAACTTATTTCCACTAAGGAGCCCCGTTTTTAAATTACGACTGATCCAAATGATAAGTATTCAGGCCTAGACTTTGGTGCTATTCTTCGATAAAAGATCGTTGTTTGACTATCACTCATGGCAAAAAAAAATTGATTTTTTGGCGATTTATGGCCTTTCTAGCAGAAAAGTTGCAATTATAACAGATTACCCTTTGAAAAGTTTAAAAATTGATGTGAACAAGGAAATGAGCTTGTGACGAAAAAACACTCACTTTCAATCCCCATTACAAGCATGCCAAAGCCAAAAGCTGTGCTTTCGCTCATAGCGGCAAATTGAGCAAAAAATTCTCCACAGTCAAGGACGCAACCTTTTTCAACTCCATTGTTATTCTCTCTATTGTTGCTAAATGGAGCGGTGCCGCTACCGCCGCTCGCTCTAATCTGTCCATCGCCATCCGTGGACTAAACTATCCTTGTAGAGTTTTGGTTTTGGCGATTTCATTCCTCATATTCTCTGATAACAACAGGATTTAATGACTCAGGAACTTTGGAAATGCAATCCACTGAATCGGGATCAACTCTCAACTTTGTTCGGCTTAAAATCCTGCACTGCAACGCTGCAATTATTCATGCTGCAAGCCTTCCTTTTTGCACAACTTTTGCACCAACTTAAGCAGATTTTCTTCACGACTTCGATTAAGCTGCTGTGACGGTAAACACCTAAACTAGTTCAAGAGGAATGGGGAACACCCAGGCCATTGATACAAAAGCAAACACCTCAATGTCCTCATGATTAAACAATCTGAAGCGGATTTCAGACCTGGGTGTTTAATATGCAAAAAGTAACGGTACTCTCTCATCAGGTGTAAGAGTAGCCGGGTGCAATGCTTTGTGAACGTTAACTGATATTCTGTACCTGCTGCATCGAACACCAATTTTTTCAAGGTTGCACATAGTGCAATTCAAGCAATACGAGTTCATGCCTGGCATGCCCTCGAGATCTTACAGGAATTGAAAAAAAAACTTTCGACACGGAATCCTCTCTTGGTGGGATCTCAATATCTCTCAGATGTAATACACAGCATCATAAAATCCTATATTCGCAGTTCGTGCATGTTCGATTATATTTGCAAGAAATTGGATCTTTGATTCCTGAATCGTAATTACAGTGCTTGTTGAAATTCTTGCAAAGCTTTGTATCCGTATCCCATATCCTTGAAATTAGCGATTGAGATTGCCGAAAATACATAACCTGTGTTATTATTATTACACGCCACACGCAAAGTCACTCAAGCTTTGAAGCAAAGGTCAAAGTAGGATTTGTAATCATAATCAAGTCTATTCTTGCCAACGAATAAGGCATATTTTCATGCTGGAAGTAACTTTTTTTCTGAATACAGAAAGCCTTAACGCTTCTACACTAATTTTTTAGCGGCTTTACGGAAATACAACTTCATTAAAGCTTTTTATGGTAATCAAACAGCAAATGTCAGCACCACTGATGAGATTTCCGGAATTGAGTCTAGAATCAGTAATACATTCCCCAATTATTTTTTATCTATGAGTATAAAACGTAACATTTTCGTTTGAAACTCTGTAAACGGACATTTTGCATGTATGAATCAAATCAAAACCATACCACACCACACCGTCTGATTTCAGAGGTCACCGTTAGCAAATAAAGCCAGTGAATGAATGATGGGCGTTTTCATCTACAGATTTACAAAAACCTACACTAATTCGAGCTTGCATAAACTCACTTTTCTTTTCTTTTTTTGTCGCCTGAGAAAAAAAGAATGAAAATTAAGAATAAGTCCGTAGTCACATGCGTCAAGCTGCTCGGCCGTGGGCCCACCAAACCCAAATATTAAATGAGACTTTTTTCAGGGAAAGTTTGCAATCTGTTCCTCCTTTCAATTGAACGCTTCCAATTCTCAAACTGAATGACGGTGTGGAACACCAAGTTTGTTTTCAATTTTAAATGGAGATATTTAATGCCTGAATTCGTACAGCCTTTCCGCCCCACCTACCTAAACTGAATCACAAAGTGTGGAAAATAAGCGCTGCGCTATTGCGTACACGCTTTTGAAGCGACAGCGGTTAATGAAAAAGTGTGTGTGAGTGCTTGATTTTAAATACGCGTGTGCAATCACCATAGCATGATGCGTAAAGCAAAGCATCCTCCCTCGCAATGCAAGTGTGGAAATCCACCGAGATTAGGAGAACGATTAAAGAAGATGCGGCCTTTTATTTTACTTTTGCTCATCTGTAATATCCATCAAGTTATGGTTACACGGTCCCTCGTTTGAAAACTTTGAGAGAAATCAAAAGGTTGAAAATAAATGCACCTTTCAAAACCATTTCACACACAGCTTCGCATTCAATGAATATAATCTTTATGTCAAGGCATGAAAGCCCAAACGGCGATTACTGTAATTCATGGCTGATAGTCATTGAAATGTTGGATTGTAACAACTCGCTAATAGCCTGTAAAAGTTCGGCAAACAAAACCGCAATTGCTAATTGCAAGTCGCTAATTGCACAATTGCGAAATGGTCATTTCCGATGCACGATTATTGCATTCATGCGAAATTTTTTTCAATCCCTGCCTGAATGACACCAGTGTTTGTGTAAAGGCTCAACATCGAATTATCTTACGGTACAATGCCGTACATACGAACCAAGGTAAGCCGGTGAACCGCCACATGTACTCTATTGCTTTTGAGGTTGTAGGTCTCGCCAATAGGTCAGAGGTCTTGAGGTCAGTTAAACGTAACCTATTACCTCGGGGTTGAATTAATACAAACGTATTGCGTTAGTTTCATTTACGGTCCCAGCATGCATATAGCATTTAACACTGCATGTTTACAATGTGAAAGGAATCCCTCACAGACTGACTCAAGTCAATATTTCTCACAACATCTCATGGCTAAACAAGGAGTTGAAAGCTCTTAAGTTCGTGATCCTGTAATCAGCCTTGCACACCTGTCGAAATCGATCACCTCTTTAGATCAGCGGAACCATGTAGAGAGCGTTATGAGCACATTTCCCGTGCTGTAATCCCGTCCAAACTGTATGTAATCTAACGCCGGTTCCCATGGTTACAGATCGATTGAACGATATGATTGAGTTAGTTCACCGTTTCCAGAAACTTTTCACAAACTTACATCAAATGCTTAGTATGGTCAGCAATCATAATTCAGACTGAACCATAGCAAAGAATTGGCTCGGAATGACCACTTCACAATACGTTTTCGACCCACAAGCAAACATTGCGTATTGCGTGCACTCTACTACCTCGCCAATTTACGTTGGCCCATCTGCCTTGCCCATCTGCCTTGCCCATCTGCCTTGCTCATGTCCTACACTCTCGTTCTCTGATCCCATAACTTCACGACTTGATGCCATGCTATCATCATATCCATATCATCTGCCATCAAAACTCATAACCTACTCACTCATAAGCTTCAAGTTTCATTAAGGCGATAGCCACTGGTCCGAAAGTCTGTCCGAACAGCACAACCTTGCCGTTCCTCCAAGTTCCTGAACACCCGATAGAAATTCGGCCTTAAGAACAAGGTCACCTGGGTAATTTTTCGCGATTCTGCATTCATCAATCTTTTACGATTCCTTCTTCGATCATCCTTTCTTTCCTCACCGGTATCTTCTATCAGCTCTTCATTTTTTCCCAATTCAGGAAATAGGACACCACTCAATAATGAATTTGGGCCGAGAACGTATCAAATATAAATGGAATCGAAGGAAATAGGTCATGCAAAAGTGATACCGATGGTACCAGAATATACCCGTTCTTTACAGCTTTTAACAGTTTCCTAGGCAATGCCCGACAAATCCTACGTTTCAGTCAGCATAATGCCCGAGTTTGCAACGTATTCCCAACTTCCTTCTTCTCCATTCATCATTCATTCCGTACGTTCCTTTCCTTAAATCAATCCCCATTGGATCGCATTCCATTCATGGTTCCATTATAGTTTCAAATCCCATTTAAACACAAAATTCTCTAATTTACACAGACTCTTATTGAACAACACAAAACTACACATGAATTATGAATAACTTACTTTTCTTGAACGCCGTCAGGTTGCTCGACCTCCTCCTCATTAGGAGAATCCTCAGCTAATTCCGTTTCTTCACTCATGTTTACAAATTGAGAGCCGGCCACACACCTTTATTTCGACCCACTCAGCAACAATCGCGTTTCAACAGTTAATTAGAACCAAGGCCCTGCGGCTCCTTGCCACACCGCTGTCAATCAAATACTGCACGATAAGTCCAATTCTTCCGCGTCACAAGCTCAAGCGTCGTGCCCACAAACAGACGCTGCTAGCTAAGATCCTCTGCAAATCGCTTGTCCAAACACCCAATATTAGCGTGAGTTATTCCGTTCAGATTTCGAGCCTTTCGTCACAGTTTATTTTCAAGCAATAAATTCAAAGTGATACTTGCACAAACTCATCCGACCGACTAAAGTAAACTGCTGTCCTTCTTTGCGGTTGCAATTCTCGCAGTTTCTTCCACTTTCTGGAGAACTTTAAACACTGTTGCAAGTCCACGACACAGTGTAAAACTCCTTGTTGGTTTAGGTAAATCCCAGTGATTCTCTCTCCCCCCTCAAGTCAGTCTTTCAGTCAAACAGAGTCTCAGCTCCTCCGTTTATTTGTACTACACGAACGTGTTTAAGAATACACACATGTGTGAATTCATTAAAGGAGCTTCCCAAGGTAGTTTACGAGGGCAAGCTGGGAATCTTCAACAAGTCTGCCGTCTCGCTCTACTCCCTTGATCCTTTTCTTGCCTTGAAATAACAAGAAATTGAAAGAGCGGAAGTGCGAGACTATTTTCTCAAAGTACCTCGAGACTACCAGTCCCACTTGTCTGATGACCAACTGTCCTTCTCAGTCTTTCTGTCTATGGAAAGATTTTCCTCGCAGCTTTTCTGACTTGGAAAAACAGCAGTTGTACTATTTCCTCCAGTCAGTCCATTAAACCGCGAGCAGAAAAAGATGCTGAATTCACTCTGAGAGGAGCAAATGGCCAAAACTCACGACCAGGGTAGTTACTCATGTGAAACTAAGCGTCGTTCTCCTCCAGTACCCCTCCCCTTTTTCTGAACAGGGTTCTTGTTTTCGTCTCCGTACTAGAGCCTATGTACACTCACGTGCAGATGGTTCAAGGGACTGGTGGACAAAAACTACTACTGGAGGGATGAAATGCAGGGACAAAGCACTGTGACTGTAGGCAGTCCTCCGTTTTAATTTTCTTCCCGGCTCAGTGAATCCTGGACCAAGGGTCGAAAGCCGGTTTAGGCTCTAACAATTGCCCAATTCAATCGGAGTATCAGAAGCAGTAGATGCGGTGCTTGCTAAGGCTCAAGCCGGAATGAATGGAGAGAAAATTCCCAATTCGGTCGGGACTACAGATTCACTGGATTCTAACCAGGCATGTGCTCAGAGCCTAGTGCAATGTGACTCAGAATACAAGACTGCAAACTGCAGGGCTCCGAACGCCAGCTTAAGGACATAAATTGAGGAGGAATGCCATACATTGATGCCAGTCAGGCGTAGTAGCAGCCTGAAATGCCTTTCCAGTATTGTGATGTAAATTCACGGAGGATTTGACTGAAGGAGAGTCGTGTGTTACCCGCTAAGCTCCTGCGTGCCCGGGTAGCATGGCAATCTAGCGGGCATTCATCGCCTTAAGAGGAGACTCGAGACGGGACTTGAGCAGAATGTAGGGAGAGGGAGGGGAGGGTGAATTAGCGGCGGGGTTGTTGATCTCAATTGTGCGTGTCGTGCACATATGAGAGAGAAAGTGCTTCTTGTAGGTTCAGGTCTGCTGGTTTACCGTTTTTCTCGAAATCCAAAAACGTTCGGACTTCCTACCAATTTAGTTTGTACATGTGCTAAAGTGTAAGGCTTTTGCTAAAAGTCCGTGATTTTGCTAAACTAAATGGTCACCGCCAACCAAATTCAAGCAAAGGATTGAGCCACAAATCAGAAATTCTGATCGTGATATATGGATGGATCCCACCTTCTGCATGAGTTTGTGGCTGACAGAAGTTAAAATTCGCTTCATCACTTTCGGATACATTATGCATGATCGTCTTCGTATCGCGAGGAACAACGCTTTCAGAGTATAAAACTGCTGTTAGGGTGGGGAAAACGCTCAACTTTTACCTCACTGTCTGGAATTGATAAAGTTATGCATTTACGAAAATCCTGGACGAAAAATGGAGGAATACAAAAATAGACGAGCAAAGTCTCATGGTTCATTCAATGCATGACCTCATAAATGGGAAAAGTTGTTATCGACATGAACCACTGAATGGCAATAACGTCTGGGTAAAACGACAGCAGGGAACCGTTATGTTTTTACGTCACTGTGTCTGTAAATGCATAAGAATTTCAGAGAACTTTTCCAATTTGTCCAAACTTCCAAGGGGTGAGATCAGAACGTGAAGTAAGAGTGGGTGAAATTCGGACGGGAGAATTTACCATGGTATTTCGACGATGAAACGCTGGACGATGCAGAGTGACTCAATTGTTTGTTGAGCGTGATGTCTGTCGGGATCGGGGGCTCAATACACTACTTGTAAAATACACTGTCGTGGTACTCATTTGTAAAGGCGGGGAAAATTGAAGAGATGAAACGGGAGATTGTTGTAAAAGTAGTAAATGGGTTGATGGAACTTGAGCGAGATAATGAGGGGGTGCAGGAGATAGTCATGCTTGAAATGCGTCTCTGACTGGCTCCGTCTCTCCTCACCGAATTCGGGTTGTAAAATTTAACAGGGAGCGGAAGGAGAACTGGCTGTATGATACGAAAGATACTGCAGTGAGCCTCAGGCTTGGGGTAAATGGGGTTGAAGAGCGGGAACCACAAGAGCTGGTACGGGTAGTTTTCGGGGTTGATGATGAGGCTGGAATTCCGAGTAACGGAATAACCGACAGATGAGTCTTGTCTCATGTAATGCACAGGAGTGATGGAAGAGCACGCGTTGGTCGGTTGAGTAACAGGACAAGTGAGTTGGACTAGGACCCGGTGCCGGGTTTCAGTTTCCCGTGTTGTGATATTGGAGCACTGGTGATGAAAAAATACCGCGGGTAACGGAGGAATGAGAGAATGCAATTAGTTCCCCCTTTGTGGGGTGTTACCGGCATGTTCTTATCACATATTGTTTTTGCCCCGAGCCATAGTGCTTGAATTGAATGGCGTTGTCGCAGTGACATACCAAGGAAGAATGATAAGAACATGGGATGAAGTCATGAACTTGCCTATGACGAAACTTGGTAAGGCCAGAAACCACAAAATGTCTTGAACAGGTACAAATTGAAAGTATGCAATTCTTTTCAGCCGACAATTCCGCGGAAAACGATTACGATTGAGAGCTTGTGACCAAATGTTGCTTCTGGAATGACTCGGAAGAAATTTTGAAGCTAATCAAATCCAGGATGAATGCCTACGAATGGTGAAGATGGCTCCTGATACTTCAATTAAATTTCTTATTCCTCATTAGTAACATCATCATCATTGGCAATAAATTGTCTGTAAACTTCATAACAGGTGTATTCACCAATCAATTCAATGACAGCAACATCAGTTCCAAGAAAGGCAAGGTTTAACAAATATCGTATTCTAGCATGAAAACGCATCTTCTAGGAATTCACAACCAATATTGTCAATTGCAAACTATACCACTTTTATTTGACACCACACCAAGTGCAATAGCTGCAACCACCATGTTATTTTTCTATTAGCTTGGTGAGCCTTACAGGAGTGACTTCCATGTCCCATTCGTACTGAAATTTTTGCCAAACCTAAACCAGCAGAATGCATGTCAATTTCATCGCCCTGTTTGTGATGGTTCTCATCACATGTACCACCTT
This sequence comes from Sminthurides bifidus, assembly GCA_009872375.1. Classification (NCBI taxonomy): domain Eukaryota; kingdom Metazoa; phylum Arthropoda; class Collembola; order Symphypleona; family Sminthurididae; genus Sminthurides; species Sminthurides bifidus. The sequence continues at coordinate 4,093 of VRMD01000975.1, read as the reverse complement.
TGTGGCAGTTCAAAGTTGTCAGGAAGGCTTTCCTTGTGCCTACACGGAGGATTGCAGGTGTCCTAACTACGTTTGTCAGATTCGGTGGAGGGGATCCAGACACGTTCGGTCACCGGTTCCACGTGGCGGAACGTGCCATTACATCTACAGTGAATATGAATGGTAAGTCCAAACCTTAATTTTAGATTGTTTGCTGAAGCGTTAGACGTTAGTTCCAAGGCTACAAGCCATACGACTGTTTCATATTTATGCAATCCGTTACGACTTTTACCTCACGTATTAAAAAGTTGGGAAGTTGTGCAGGTTAGATGAGTGCGAAGAATGACGATGACTATAAATGTGGGAAAACTTTTTACTTTTCAGATGTGGAACCCATCGAAAGACAGCGGAGCAAAGCGTTAATGCGTACAAACACTACCGCTTCAAAACGTAATTTCTGGTATCTTATTAGCAAGCCTCGAAAGGAAGTTAAATGATATAGCCACGAGCGGCACATTGTAAAACTTTTGACAATACCAGCATTAAAAGTTAATTGAACTCGAAGCTTTTGCCTTTATTCCATCTTTATTTGTTATCTGGTCTGACTTGTGTGCACTGCAAAACACAACCCGCAGCGACATCTCCTCGATGTCTGAACTACGAGCTCACAGTAACTAATCGGATTTGTAATAGCATATTCTTTAATAAGACGATCAGTTTAAAACTCCACTTTGTCTCTATTTACCTGTCTTATTCTCGTTAATACTGTAACGCTAGATGCCGGTCACAGCTTCGCGTCCCTGCAAGTTGAGGTCTGAAGTCTGAGGTAAGAACTGGGTTTTGAAACGCAAACCTTCAAGGAAATACTACTTCGAATTATTGAAGGACCACTCCCCTTCCCTCCAGATGAGCACTCTATTAATCCATCTTTAAAAGACTACATACATAACTGATATGACAAACCTTCCAACTCATCATGTCCATTGCGTATTTAGAACATGTACGGTCTAAATGACATGGTAGCTACGATTTCAAGGCTGAAACAAAAGTAATGACTTCTGTAGTAGCGTTCGAGAAAAACTCTCCCTGCATCCCAAGTCACAGTCAATTCAGTCAATTAGAAAAACTTAGACTGTATTGGAAAGATTGGAGTAAGGTTAGCAAGGCCTCAGTAGCGTTGACTTACAATAGTAAATCTTGTAACAGCAATGGCGAGCTTTAAAGCTTCGATTAGGGAATTGCAAATTAAAATCGGGCGGTCTGAAGAGTTGATCGAAGAATTTCAAGAAAGGTTGCGGGAAGAATCATTAGTTTGCAGATGGGATGTTGCTTGAGGTAAGTTCAACCTCCGATTTGTCGTTTTACGTTTGAAAATTGTCAAGTCAGCACTTAGATTCTTCACATTAATCGCCAGTGTTTAACCTAAACCAGTTTATCTTAGTATGAAGTATTAACACAAGTTTCATATTTTTTGCAGCAAAACACCGTCTTAGGTATAGTCCGCGACACTTTGAGAGGGGCGAAGCGGGAGAAAACCCACGGGTCAGAACCTCGGAAAACGTTGATAAATACTATTATGGCCACACTGTCTAACATCATTCAGAACATAACGCAACTAATGAGCGCTCTCCGTAGCTGCGAGTTGGACTTCAAAGTAAGTTATGTACAATTAGCGTTACCATGTGTATGCCACAGTTACTTCAGGTTGCCCCTATCTGAAGCTTCTTGATGTCGAATGTAGAATCATCTACGGCGTAATAGTGGACATTTGGGCACGTTGAACATCAAGTAACTTGATTTCTTTATTTTTAATTGCTGAACGCTAAAATGAGCGGAGAGACCAACGAACGAATCTTGTCGCAGCTGTTGCAACGATGCGAAAATGCAATGAATTCAGTTGAACTTGACACGATAAGGAAGGAGCTTGAGGCAGTTGACAGGTCAGTCTTAGTTTTTTTGACTACAGTTAATCTTTTTCGTAGCCACACACGTCCAAGACACAATTTAAGTTTGCTAGCTATTCGATTCTTTTTCGATCGCAGTTGGATAGCCAATGCCACTAAAACAGAGCCAACAGTCCAACATCTTGAAAATTTGTGGATCCGCTTAAAAGCTAAACGACCCTGGGACGACGAAATTCAGAAGTTGGATGCTGTTCTAACAAGCACTCAGTGAATAGTGGCTAATCATAGTCTGATGTGTCATCTATGGCCTCCTATGTGATTTAGGAGGCCAGTAGGTCATCTGGGCTTACTAAGTCACTTGTAATTTGTAGTAAATTTTTCTCACGTACTTAACAAAACCGAAGTCAACGACCTAAACCGCAATCTAGTTTCACAAACTGCTGTGAGGAACATAAATTCGACAATCCGACCCCGAGATGGACACCAACAAATGCACTTTCGTTCTTTTGTACATAAGTACTCGCTTTGCATGCTTTTATGAGTCGATGACTAGTTAATTTCCTAGGTTTCGAACTTTCGTGCATCACCTGCTGACTTTTCAATGGTTACAATCATGATGCACTTTGAAATGCATTGTTATACGGCGAGATGCAATTTCCTACTCTTCGCTCCCAATTCCTGGCCTGACGCCTGCAGGTTTTACACAAGCTAATCTAATTTGCTTATTGATTTCGTACCAGTAACCGCTAGTGGTGCAATACCATCGTAATCACTTTTGAATAGCTAATAAGAATTCCCATGATTACACGATCGTGTCCGGTCCTACGTGCATTTTGACTCATCTGGGTCACTTCTCCAGCAGAGCTTATAGATGTCATCTAATCTACTCTTCCAATGCAACGGTACTCTCCTCAAAGCATGACAGCCTGTCGAGATCGGGATACCCTGTCAGCACTAAATTGCAAGTCCTAAATTACCTGTCAGTATCCTTTTCAAGAGGCTCGTGTATTCTCCTTGATGCAATTTAACCTTAGTTTATAACCAGAAGAGGACTAATTGTGATTCACAGGCCTACATGTGTCTTTGAAGCGAAGCCTCTGCTTCTAACATCATGCAATGCTGTACACTGTAACCTTCAACTTCAGTTCTTTGTTCTTACAAAGCTGTGAACCCCCAAAATTAGTCAGAATGTACAACGAGCCCTTTTACTTTCCACGAAAATGACAAATTAAGGTTACACTTTCATTACTTTCTGCAAAAAATGTCGCTAAAACGAGCCCCTTCTCCTATCCGCTAACGAGACAGGTGAAGGCGGTAATACGGAGATACAGACAACGAGCTGACGAGAGAAAAGAAACAGAAACAAAAAACTTTGCACCTGCTCTTACAAAAAGCATTTAAAACCGTTTCTTCTCCTTCTACCTGCGAGCATCTGTCTCCCACAGTGTCTCATTTCATACCATGCATTGTCACCATTGTTTCAGAGATCAGAAAACAGTCATCAGCTGAGCAATAATACGAATGCGACTGTGCGAGAGCCGCAATTTTCCAACTACACTAGTGGTAATAGAGCATGGCGAAGTTTCACTATTCGCACCTTTCATCTCCTTTTGTCTTACACTGTAGTGTCTCATGAGTAAGGCTATAAAGGACAATTCACATTTTAATCCTATATGGTACGGCATCTAAGAACCGATGGAACATTGTGGGAGTACACCAATAGGCGAGATGAAGGAAACTGAAAACGAAATCGACTTTGGATTGCCTAGTTTTCAGTGTGTTTTCTTCCCGTTTCAGTTTCAAGTTCAACTTTTCCAAGTTCTTATTGTCATGGTGACACTCTTCGGCTTTCAAGAGTAAAAGTAAAACCACAAAAGCATTTGTAAGGCAGACACGCAATACTTTCTTCCACTAACCCTCGATTTTGCACCATTAATAATGTTGGAAAAGTGTTATTGTCTGTGCTCCGTAGTCATGGATGCATTACTACACTGATGAATGTTTGATACCAAAAGCTATGGGTTTCACATACTGTCAACGATACAATCAATCAAAAAGGGTTTGTGTATCAGAACATATCGTGTGAACAGCAACAGCAGGTGGGATTGATTTTTTCACCGGTTGGGGCTCCTGAAAGGGTATGTGCACGAAGTTGCTCTGTATCTAAACTTTTCAACGTTATTTACGTTTTTCGTAAGAGTGTGAAAAGA
>VRMD01000974.1:0-19839 GCA_009872375.1 Sminthurides bifidus | reverse complement strand
TTTGAAAGCAATCACATTTACAAACTTGCTTTGATACCAGGGCTTGCTTTCCTCTATAGTCATGAAACTATATTCTGCAGGGTGAAAGGGTGCTGCAGGTTTTCTAAAGCCACAGACTACGTGATGACGTCGACAAACTCATCTCGTTGCTTCCTGGTTTTGAAACGGGAGCGAAAACGGAAGCCAGCATTTTTCCTTCTTTCTATATTTTCTTCACCATTGTATTGCTCTTGTAACCACAGCTCTGGAATAAGGAATGGGAAGAATACGCTTACATCCCCGTTCATTTATGTAAACTCATGCCTGAAAGGGTTGAAAGAGAAGAACTCGGGAAAATGTCAAGAATGAAAAAAGCACCCACAATTACATATGCAAATGCGGGTATTCAATCCGTCACTTTTTACAGACGCAGAGCGAATGCCGCAGCCCTGTCTACTACGATTCAAACGTAGAATAAAAAGGATTAAGCAAGCTACAATCCCCCTGACAGGGGCCACGCCAGGAGAATACTACACAGGAGGAAAAAAAATTCTATCATCCAAAAAACTCTGACTGCACGCACTGCAGGTCGTTAAGATTAGGTTTGCTTACTGGCAACCCGCCTGGCTGGGTGCAGAACCCTTTCACTGCTTTCTCCTGAATGCATTTTCCTCCCTGTCGTTGTCGTGCGTTCAAATCATAAGGTGATGGTGGTAGCAATGATGATGATGATGATTGATTACGATGAGTCAGGGAAAAACTACCCTGCATTTCCTTAAGTGGTAGGAAGCTCGACTGCCCCACCTCAAAGCATTTATCTGCAAAAGAACCCTCACGAACCAGGGCTCAGCCTATGAATAATATGAGGTGGGGGCTGGAATCCGACGATTAGATCCTGTTCGGCAGTTGCTATAATGGCCTGAACTGTATTCTTCGAATTTTGTTTTATGGCTTGGAAACTGTCGTCCAATCAATACAAAGGCATGGGTGTATAGCAATAGAAGGTAAGTTCCTGCTATCTCGTTAAGATCGTACAGAATAACAAGGTTCTGAAATCGAAAAGTGACATAATCGAAATTGTCATAGGCATTTTTAAAGTACAAAAACAGCTGTCATTTTTGAAGCATGTGAGCGACGTCAACCTCCCCTCCGTAGGCGACAGCTGAGACGGTGGCCTGCTTTCACTGCGGTGCTTTCACCGACAAGAAGCATGATGTGCGACGCGTCACTTGTAATGAAGTTGTACGGGAATCTGCTTTCTCTCAAAAATGAGGTACATTCTGGCTTGAAACTTTTCATCGGTAACATTTTCCTACACGAAGACTTCCATCACCCCAATCTATGTAATGGAATCAGCTCCGTTATTTCATTACATGCGCAATTAGAATGAATCCGAAATTTTACGGAATGAGTACCGGTAATTGTCACGAGATTCAAGTTGATATACCCAATGTAGAAGGAAGGAACGTTTTTCGGTGAAAGCGGCACGCAGTCTTTCACATACAAAAGTGAAAGTAAGTCTCATCCCTGCACTGGAAAAAGCGTAACGTTGATGTATACCGTGAATTTGCACGAATGCAGAAAAAGTGTAAGAAGTAATTGGCTACTGTCTCCTTTTGGAGATATGGCAACACGGGAACTGAGATTGCAAATTGCGAAATCGTCAGAATTTCCTCCCTCGTCGTTCATTTTGTTCGAGAACATGCCACAATCTCATGAATTGCAAATGAGTTGTCAAAGTACAAGAAACCTAATAAGCAAAGTAAGCAGTTTTTCCGAGCATAAACCAATCTGGCTTGTTACTATCGCCAATGCCATTTCTCCACTCGTTGCTATGCACAATTATCATCGGGTGCAATAGACTGAAATGAGGAAGTGAACGTACGCAGTCTGACAAAAACTCCGTTACCGTCTCGTAATCAAATATGTTTCAATCAGTGCAAATGCCATAAAATCTGTCATATTATATTTAGCTTCTGCGGTGTTTTCCCCGTACTGATTTCCCTTCTAGGGTTTCCGCCTTCTCACCACGTGTATCGAGAGAGGAGAGCAGAATGAGAAAACCCTGGATGAGTGAAAGAGGAAATGCGTTCGGTTCAGGAAGCGGGTGGAGAGAAAATCCCTAAAGTGCGTTGTCAACAGGGAAAAGTTTTTTCTCTTGACTCGAGCAGCTAGCGCTTGCAGCACGTACTTCCTATGGAAAGAAAGGAAGCAAGTTCGCAGGCCGAAACAATCTTGCCCCTAATTTTACAAGACAGTTTTTACTCCTTGCTTCCAACTGGGAGGAGGAAAATTCATGTTTAGGAAGGCAGCTGAGATGCAGAGAAACTAGACCCGGAGCTGAGAGAAAGAGAAAGAAAAAGGCTAAACTAAAGTGGTAAAGTCCCATGTCAGCATTACTGAGCAGCAGCCAACAGATTAGACACTAATGCTACTAAATTAAGCAAGCTGTCTTAAACTCGTAAGCTTTTAGGGGAGAAAAATTAACTGTTGTGCAATCACCAAGAGGGGAAGAAAATTAACCGAGGTGCCAAAACCTCAAATAGGAAATTTGAGCATACATAAAAAGGATTGCTTGGTGCACCAATGTGGAAAGCTGCGCTAAGGAACACTAATGGTTCCTCCCTTCCGACATTCCATTTGTTATAACCGTGTTACTTTTGATAAAATTCTCCTCCGAAGGTATGAGCCGAGGAAGCACTGACTAACAATCCATGGGAGGGGAATGTATTGGAATTTGAGGGGATTTAAACAGTTTTTTATGGCTGAGGAATTCTGATTTTTTCCCAATACGGCGAGGAGCATTCAGTGACGGGTATGAAATTAGCGCTCGGGACAAAACAGGAATTTAAATGACTGGTTCAGAAACAGGAGGGGAGAAAGCCTCAAAGTGAAAGTATGAGGGGAAATAATCCCACATTGACTCACTGATTGGCGGGTGGTAAAAGGAAAGCATGTCTAAGTTTCTGCTCAACTGTTTAAATTTAGCCGCTCCCGTCTTAAGGCGGTAAACTAACGCGATTCAAGTATCGCCTTCATGAGTACATGTCAGCCACGAGCTTTTTACGGAAATAGAACTCGAATTGACTCCAGGCAGTTAATTCAAACATGAGTTTGGTACTACACCAAAATTTAAATCACATAAACAGCCTTGGTGGCCGTGTCCTAGTGCAATCGGACCACTCATTCAGGTTCGAAATTTTATTACGTATCGAAGTTTGAAACCCTCAAGTGCACACCCACCACCCACACATATACCACCTATCCCCTAGCATTAACAGAAGGTTTGCATGAACTCGCAACAACCCGGTGTTAACAAAACCGGCAGTATTGTAACGATTCCATTGTAGAAACGGGACGAACCAACACCCACTCGGCCGGTAAAAGGGAAAAGCATCACCAACTCCATATAAAAGCTTAAGAGGAGAGAGCAGGAGGGATAATAACCAGTATCTAATTCACGGTTCTTTTAGCACGTTAAAATAGAATCAAACAAATGTCGGTAGTTCATTGTATAAACGTAACAGGATTTTCAATTCTACCAAGAGAAATAATATCAATTGAAATGGACGTAATTCACACGGAGAGAATCCTGTTAGTTTTGCTGATCTGGATCCTTTTTCAGGGCTTACTCTTTTTTCATTCTTCCAATTCTTCCCTCCTCTCGCTCCTGCTGTCTCAATTCATTCTCCCAAGGCGGAAGAATTACACACATACCCCCGAGATTTCAAAGAGGACGAAGCCTCCTCGTACAAAAGATTGCACAAGATCAGGCAATCCGCTCTTTTTTTCTCGGACTTTGCTTTAGCAACGAAACTCCTCCCCCCTCCTCCTGTCGGCCTATCTGTCCAGGCTAGCTACTGTAAACGTTGATAGCCAAACAAGCTAACAAGAGGGAAAAACAGCCAAAGTTTTTAGCTCCACATCGGATTGCAACTCATATCCCTGGAAATTCTTGCCTCGAAAAGAACTACAGACTAGTACCAGCTGGAATTCGGACTTATCTCGGACAATGGTATCGGCCCCAGTATTGCTGGCAGCCTGGCAGAGGCTGAGAGGCAGAGGCCTTATCAAAGGAGTGAAAGCTGGAGAAAGCAGCGCTATTAGAACATGTACTGTTAGGAGGGAGGAGAGGAATCGGAGTGGAATTCATGAACTGTGTGTTCAGCATAAACTTCTTGTCGGAGGTAAGTGAGCCGTAAGTTTGTTGTTTGCTCTACCTCTCCTTTTGAGATGAGAGCAGGTGACTGCACCAGGATGATTGCCCAACACCAAGCTTGAGTCTTATAAGGATTTGGTAAATCAAAACTCAAATTCAATACTAACCTTTTGTTCGGCAAATATTTATGGTGCGAAAAATCCGGAGGAATTCTCAAAAAACGCTTCCTCCGCTCTACTAAATTCAATGATAAACACCCGAGAATCCTACTATCATTTGTACCGAATCCTGGCCTGGCTTTGTTTGAGCATGGAGGAATGGACATGAATGCAATATACTTGGAGATGTGCAAGCATTACTTGAAAGCACAAAATTACACAACTCAAATACCAAGTTGTTTAGCTCGGCAGAGTCCATGCCAAAAAATGCCTTAGATGGAAAAGAACCAACCCTTTCCGGGTTGTGTTGCCACGGTAGAACAAAAATTATAGGAATCGGATCTATCAGCACCTCCTTTCTGTGTAAATCTCCTGGGTTACAAATATGCTTTTGTGTACTGGGAAGCTATCAGTCGTAAAGAGAACAGAGAGTGGAGTGAGAATAAGGGAATCGTCACACTTTGCTAGAAAATCTTGATCAAATTTTACCATGAATGCAATACTGAGTAGGGTGTCAAGAATGTTTTTTAAGCTTGGATTTGTAACTTGGCACGAGTAAAGTGGAAACGAAAGGCTTCACCTATAGCAGTTACGGTCACTGACTACGGCTTGAGTAATTTAATTCACTTTTTTTTTCTCTCAACGAAGTGTTGTTACATCGAATTCAAAATCCGCCTGTGCCCTCAAGTATTGCTGTTCAATAATTCACTGCATGGAGAAAGTTATACGGGAGCTTTCTCCGGCGGTGTGAAATGACAACTTGATTATGTACCTTTGATGCCAAGGGTTCGCAATCCCTGCGGGGGGAGGAGCTGTTAGAAACGACTGCTTTCCAAAGGATTCTCTCAGCTTCAGACAACCCGCTGAGAAAAATAATCACACGCCCCTTGTCCTCTCTTGTCATCTGTGTGTTAACGATAATTAACGCGAGCTGTAAGTGAAAGTGCGTGGATGCTTTCACCCTGTTGTTTTTTGCATTGTAATCTACCCTGAGCCTTTTCAGGACTGGCAGCCTTCCCGCCGTAAACTCGTGATGATTTGTTTGCTTAATGTTAACTCATTTCATGTCCTGCTCGTCATTAATCTCAAGGTGCGAAATAATGATACTATCATGCTCATTTAGTGACGGAGAGATAAAGACTGGCACGTGCCAGAATAGGAAAGCTGTCTTTTTCTCCTTTTTCTTTGTCTTTCACGTTGTGATGGTTAAAAGTTTCGTAGAGACAAGGAAGGCATGATGCAGTTGTCTAAACGAATGGCTTCAAAAGAAATTAAATGACAATTTCTCTTTCAACTTTGAGCTTGCAAACACAAGAACGGGGTTGAGTAACCTTCAGGCAGAAGCAAGCGCAGTTATCTCTGAATCTAGAAATTTCTTTTTATGAACAAAATTCTAAGACTAGATTAAACAGACGCTTTGATTACCTAACATGACTTGATTCAGACCCCTGGATAATGAAGCTACGATCGATTTTATGTCGATACTGTGAACATTACATGCAGAAGGTAATTGCGATTTGCCTTATTGCATTCACTGGTAATGCACACAACTTGAAAAGTGCAACAAGATTTGCACAGGGTGGGGTTCCATACTGTGAGTTTGACGTGTAGAGGAAGCTAAAAGCACTGGACTTGTATTTGTAATGTCATTCGTGTACAAGGTACAGTCTGCCTCGCCAGACTTTGTTTTCATTGAAACCCGTCTATACAAAGGGGCTTTGATATTTGCCAAAGACTGACGGTAAAATTGAAAGACGCAGGAGGAAGTTCGGAATGGGAAGGATTTCCAGCCACGTGGCAAATCCCTGCTAATTGCATTCCATTACGAAATGAAGCCCAATTTGCCGCTTTCAATTTTAATGCAAATTGAAAGCTGGAGTTATGGGGCAAGAAAGCGTAAACAAACCAAGGCCGTTAATCAGAGTGGAACGGGACCCGTCTGAATTTGCCGCCTGTCGTATGCACGATACCGATTGAACTACCAAGACCAGGCTGAAGACCGAAGTCTTGTGCCTGTTATCGGAAACATTACACAGAGCAACGGCAAGAGGCACTACACTCCTTATAGAAAATGAAGCAATTCCTGAGCCAAGCAGAAATGAAAATCAATTAGCTCAAATCCAGAATAATTTAGATCAATTCCCGTTATAATTCAAACTACCGACCCAGATAATAAATAGGTTCGCGGCCCTCACCGAATCAAGTGAGACAATTTACCCGGATGCATATTTCAGAATCCTGGGGTGTTCTTCCCGCTCGGGAAGTAGCAATTCCAAATTGGCAAATCATTTTCGCTAACGTGCATCAGCCACCCGGGCCCTTTCTCCGATAAGTGGCATGTCAAATGACTGCGATACGACTCGATACACAGGTTTCTAATTCCAAATTGGCAAATCATTTTCGCTAACGTGCATCAGCCACCCGGGCCCTTTCTCCGATAAGTGGCATGTCAAATGACTGCGATACGACTCGATACACAGGCTTCGGATTGCAATCGATTGGCGCTCTTACCGTTGGAATCGTACCTGTCTCTCAAAGTGATCCACCGCAAAGCTTACCTATACATAATCAACTAAACATGGAACGGTTAAGATACGTAGATGGAGGTTGTGCATGTTATATTTCTAATGCTCGTAGAAGACCTGAGGGTTCACCTTTCAGTTGGTACGGCTGACAAGGCCGTGGGCTTGCTTGGGAAAAGGCAGGAGTATGAACAATACATCCCGCTTCGGGTTGTCGTGCCCGGAAAATGAAATTATTAATAATGATGGCATTGTAACACAATGGAATCATGTGGACATAATTAATTCATTATGATTGATGCGACGCAATTAATCAATCTTGGTCTACCTATTCTTTGTTAATCCAATCAAAACATGGGAGAAGGTACGCCGTTTCCCTACCCTCGTGTTCTAGTTTTCGCTTCTGATTCTTTGATAAATAACATGTACTTGAAAAGACTCGCCCGTTTGCTCAATGGGATGGGCGGCTTCCAAGGGTTTGAAATTAGAGAGAGGATGGCGAATTATGGCCGAGCTCATGTATTTCCAAGGGGTTCGTATGCAGCTTTGTAAATCTCATGTTTTGAACGGTCCTGTGCATGAATCAAATGTGGGAAGTGTGAGTTGTTGGATGGCTTAAAGCCTGGCTGGGGAAATCAATCCTGCTGTCGCTTCCTCATTATTCATTAAGGCAGCAAAATCCCTGACATGTGGGTTCAGAGAAAGCATACTTTCACCTGGTGTATGTGTAAGCCAATGAACAATGTACTTTCACTAAGCGGGCGAGCAAGCTGAGAGAGTGGATTCAGAGCAGAGTTAGAGCCGCTACTGCCTTAAGCCCGCGAATTATAGGTTGCGAATCTATGATTCATAGATTCGCGGCTTATGGTAGAGAGCTTTATTTGTAGTTACTTGAGGCTGGAATATAATGCCTCTCATGCTAATGAATAGTTTCTGTATGAACATGAATGAAGAAGTACAACAAAGAGCAGTGAAAGCAAGCAGTGATAAGCAATGTTACGCACATGTGCGACTGCAAGACTGAACTTTCACTATGAGCTTTCACCATTGGTGAATAGCTCAATGAGGACAGCGTGCCAGTAGATTTTTTTCGAATCCAAGATAATAGCGTTTGTTTCCATTGATAACTAGACAGGAAAATTGAATAGATTGGACGTTTAACCACAGGTGACATTGTAAGTATGTGAATGACTTTCACGAATGTTGGTTACAAAAGTATCTTTGAGGTGTGAAATTTTTGAGGACTTTCACCAAGTCGATGGTATCGACTCTATGCCGTGCTTTGATTCAGTCTCAAACTCATCATGTGCCAAAGAACTTTCTCTCTTTAGTCCCTAGTGTTTGCCTCGGAGCCTTACGCTTGGAGCTGAACTGAGTAAATATTTTCAAAGACCCGGCGGGAATCTAATCGCAGATTATGGCAGAACCTCGGCTGGAGACTTTGCAAATCAGATACGCTTTTATATGTCACGATAAAGAAGCATGTCAAAGGAAGACGTGATTAAATTTAATCAGCTCCTTCTTAATGAGAAGGTTCACAGCAGCAGGTTTGTGTTCGAACAAAGTTCCAAGCTTTTAATCCGCATCATGAGTCCATGACACTGATCGTAGTTAAGGGAGAGCTAAAGAGAAAGTCTGGGTTCATGCACATTCTGTTTTAGGCGCGGCGATGAGGTGGGGTGCACCTGCAAGCTTTGTACTAGTTTAGGATTAGGTTTACTAGAAGCTTCATCCTGGAACTTTCACTGTACGTTGGTTGATACGAAGCTGTATGTATTTAAAAGCCTGGGGGCTCGCAACTCAAGGAGGGAAAGTAGCAATTGTAGTCGTGTTATGTAAGTAAGTGCTTTCTCCGTGCTTTCTCCTAAACTTGTTCCAGCTTAGCGTTTCACAAAGCCAGTGCCAAAGGCATAGATAGGAAGAGGTAGACGGGGAACGAGGAGGACGACGACGAAGAAGAATTTCTTAAATCCTGGGCTGACATGGTAATTCAAGATTGAGAATATTGTGGTAAGGGAATAAAGACTCACTCATGAAATTAGCACGGCTTTATGACAAAAGACGGTGGGAGAAAGTCGTTGGAAGACAATGGGAACTCGCCCTCTCCCCTCGGAGCCCATATGAAAAGCTGCGGACCACATGCAGGGAGTTAACATGCTCTACGACAAGACTTTTCTTGTCTCCCCACGCGGGCATGAGGACATGAAACAAGATGTCGCATAACCTCCCAACAATGTTCGCAGTTCCGAAGCCAAAAGCACCACAGTCTCATTATTCCACTAAGAAATTGAAATTTTGAATAATAATAAGCCTGGTCCCGAGGCGAGAATAAAATAAACCTACCGTATGCTGTCATCTCCTCCTCCGCATGTTCTTTCTCTCCGTCTAGTCTCACTCCCTTCATTCACACTGCTTTCTCCACGGGATTACTTCCTGCCTGGATTTTACATCCAATCCAAAATGAGAACCGAGCGTTTCCTCTGCTCATCGACACGCTCATCAGAAGTAAATTTACCTCTCAATCTACAATTGAATTACAACTTGCGTTTCGCTCACCAACTTGAGACATCTTTCACCACAAATCTCTCATGTTTCCTCTCTCCTCCGAGTGAAAGTACTTTACTTCCTTCCCTCTTGTCGCAGCGGTGTCATAAGGAGGTTCAGTGCGAACCCATTCAACTCTCTAAGATTTCATCACGTGCCAGCACACCTGTAAGCCTGTAAGTTCATTTCCGTGTTGAACGGGCATTGGGATTCAAGCGAAGAGCTTCCAGTTGCATCCAACGGATCTCAGTCGTCACTGGTGAAAGCAGGTGAAAGCTGACGAAAGCAGTGGCAATGACTTGCCTATTTTTCGCTCGTCTCGCTTTCGCTATTAAGCTTGTTGGAGCTGAATTCCTTAAGCCTTCTTAATTTCCAGGATGCTGCCAACATTTAGTCCTAAATTATTTTCCCCTCATCCGCTGCCTTCTTCACCCCTTTGATTTAGTAACCACGAATCGAGAGCCGATTACCATCCAATGAAATAACTCTAATTTCCGGTCTCTCCTCTAACATACCAAGGACCCAAGGAATCTCATTTCAATACAAAATGTATCACCTCAAGTGGCAAATTAATTCCAAAATTGCGACTCTTTGTAGACCCTGGAAATCAAATCCTATATTGGTTTTCAATAGATGCTGGAACCATTTCAATGCTGTTTCAGACTATTCAAGTGAATGATTCCTAGAACTTCAAAATTGCCGCTCTCAGGTTCTAAATTCGAAATTCGCGCCTTAATGAGGTTGTGTCCACATTTACTACTTGCACTGGTCCAATTAAATTGCTACAATTACAGGCACAGTAAAACTAATGACCGTATTTTAAGTGAACAGAATCATGTATATATCTTTAGGTTGTATAATGTCATGTCTCTCTGAAAGCAGGTTTACTGCCCTAAAGGAACTCACGTTTGGTTCTGCAGTGTTTCTACCACACTAATTAGCCTGCTTTTTCATAAGAACTGTCCAAATATTACCTTAAGCGGAACAACTTGGCTAGCAACTCTGCCAACTGCAACCAGGTGATATGCAGTTTGCAAGGTGTACAAACCGGTACTCTTGGAATTCCTGACTTGTTCCAAGGCCGAGGAGGAGTAACTGCAGGCATTCAAAGTTATCAAAATGCAGCTCAGATAAGGAAAAAGACAATAAAAGACGGGAAATGGTAGGAAATTGTGAGTCGCCCTGCTTACAGAAAACAGAAGCCCTGACTCGAGTTGAAACTTTCCGCATTGCTTAGTTAGCACACAAAGGGACAAAAAGGCTGAGTCTTTGAAAAGAGCCATATCGTTTACTTGGTTTATACGACAAGGAGCGTTAAGCAGGGGCTGAACCACAACAAAACGTGAGTTTTTTCAGGGGAAAGTGCCCACAGGAGTTTGCTTTCCATTAAAAAGTTAGATGTTCATAGAGCGGAAGAATTTCAAATTCCATCCCACACTCTCTTGTTTCAGACCAGGCTGAGATGTGATCCAGCTCATCCATTTATCTGCTAACAAACCACAGGCTGTACTGTACGTTATGTGTACTTATCTATGGAACTTGAGTTTAAACTTCTTACTCCAGTCACATGGCCCGTATGCCATACTATGACTAGCTTGAATTCCTGGCCGGGTAGGCTTTTAACCATACCAATTGTAGTTGTGTAAGGAATTGCCACGTAATCACAACAGAATTTTAAGACTCGATCCTTTATAAGGCCGGATGGCTGGGGGTAAGAGCTAAACTTTGGATGGGAGAGAGGTCCGAAAATAGCATTGAGGAGTGCCGAAGAAAAGTTCACGAAAGGAATTTACGATCTTCATCTACTAGCCAAGTGAATCTAGACAATTTCACCCGAGCTCTTAAAGAAATCCAAACAATTTCTCAACTAAATTAGTTATCAAATTTAAAACACTTTGTGTGCGCCGCCGGCTCCCTGAAACTTTCTTAATTGACGTCACCGTCAGCCAATCTGAATCACCGAACGAGTTTCCAGTTGGTCTTGGGTTGAGTCATTGAGTTTATTCTTTAAAGGGTTTTCCCTGTATCTTTTCCTGTTCCCGTAATCTGGTCGTTTAACGGCAATGTAATTGGGAGCTTCAACGCTTTCGTAACCTGGATTGTTTCGAATTATACTCCGTTTAAGATTTCACATGTGAGTTCACTTCTCCAATTGAAATTGAAAACCACCTCAAGGAAAGAAACCGAAATAAATATATACTGTCTTAGATAATCACATTAATACTCAAGCTTCTGACGTTTAGTGACCAGTACTTGGGCTTGTTTCACGGATGACACAATAGTCACTAATGAAAATTGCAACTCCACCCTCAGAGAATACATGTAAACCTAATCAAGTCAATTTTGATTTGTTCCGAGACTTTGAACTTGGAATGGACCCATAACTTCTGTTTTGGACACGATTTATTCAATATTCGGAAGGAAGCTTGATGATGAGGCCATCGTACAGCAGGTTGAACAACAAGTTGGTCTGCTGCACCCTCGAAAACTTTCTCCCATTAGCAACTCTGATTATTAGTTTAAATTGAAAAGGTTACCCCACCCTTGAATCCTGGGTATTTATCATTATGAAAACTTACACACCTTTTCGTTTCTCCAATTAGCTGCCGAATCGTTAGCTTTCCCTCCTTTCCCAGCACTTTCTCCCTTGTCTTCTGAACTTTATCCTACCTTACCTCTGATTCTGTAACAGGCTTTGACTCTGCTCACTCAACCCACCTCTTAGCTAATCGAAGCTGAACTTCGGCACTGCAGCTGAACGGAATAAAGGAAGGAGAGCACGCACAGCACCGAATGATAATAACACAACGCTATAAGCAAGACTGCAAATAAAGTACAGAGAAGCCATAGGAAATGAATAGAAAATGAAATGATGTAATATTCATTCCAATAGCTTCAGAATGGAACGAGCACTTACCCGCCCATCCACCACACTTTCTCCGACTTTCCCCAACGCCCACCTATTACGCTCTAATTTACCCTCCGGCAACTCAGAGGAAGTCGACCTTGCATCCTCTCTGTTTAGCAACGAAAAAAGATGGGAGCAAACTATTGCAATTAAAATTTCAAACTGAACGAGTCCCGAGACAACGTGTGCAGAACAAAAATGCCCCTCCAAGACCATAAATAAAGTACGTTCTAAAGTGTGCTCAACTTTCACGCGGAGAAAGTTTCAAACTCGTCTCCTACAAAGTACATATGTGTCTGCTGCTAACTGCGCTTAAATGCTTAATAGGTTGGTTTTATTCCATTAGAATTACAACAAGTTGTTTACTTTCTCCAAAAGCTCCAAAATATGTTCCCTCGAACCTCGTGGATTTCAGTAGGCTTGGAACTCGGTTCGTGTACTGGACTGTGTGTAAAAACTCGGCTGAGCAGATGACGACGTTTGTGTCAGAGTCATCGTAGCAATGCACGAAATTGCAGCTGACGGACATGTTTCCTCTGCTTTCTGTGGTTATTGTTTATTACTCAAATTTGCGGGGAAAGTACGAATGCACTTGATGAAGCAAGACTGAAGTGAACTTTCTCTTTTGGGTGGCATTGACTTTCTGTCAGGCTCTGTTCATGGATCGAAGAGTGAAAGGAACAACTTTTGCTGCACTTTGAATTAATGGCTTCACTACAGGTAGTTGATGCAAGCAGAGACATAAACAATGCCACTTTCACTCAGTCATAACTTTCTTTTACATCGATGCAACTTTCACTGCGGATGCACCGGCTCGCACTCAAAGTCACAATTACTGCATATGGCGAAAGACGTTGATCCTCCACAGTTCTTGTTTTTGTTACCAGCTGTTTTTTAAAACCGTGGATAGAAATCATACCAACGTAAAGCATGCAACCAAACCACAAATTCATTACTATCATGCGTCCAGAGGAAGAAAACCATTGGACAAAGTTGATCCGGTGAGAAACATTACTCCCAAATCCTGCAGACTTTCTCCGCTTTCTCCTCTGCGCATTATCGCATGGAGAAACTATCATGTTTTATGTGTTATTTGTTGCCAGTTATCGCTCCGTGCTGCGGGACGACTTCTTTTGCATGCTATAAATCTACGTAAATCTTCCCTCCCAAAGGCCCGAAGCCCCCTGTAATAAACTGCAGGCGAAGGAGCTGAAAATAACATCACACACTGGTGAATGAGCCTGACGAAGCGATTATCGATAAACGGGAAACGCAACGCGTGTTTACGCCCACGGATTTTGTTACGCCGCAAGTTGATGTGAAAGCTGCGGTAAATCGAAAAACGAAACCCGGTGTTTTGTTTTCCAAATAGCAGTTGCGAGTCTTCAGACTGCACCATTACCATTAGCTGTGTGAAGAAATCTCCGGTAACTTCCAGTTGGAAAATACCCGGGCACCGTAATCAGCTCGACCGAAAACAAGTCGAAACAAGTTATCACAAAATCTCAACCACCTTCCAAAACTTTCTTACGCTCCACTCCGCGTGTTGTCCTCCCGTGCAACTCACTTTGGAGTTGGGTCGACAAACCAGGGTGAAAGTTAGGCTCGGATTTTCCAAAACTACGTGCTTCACTGGCTCTAAGAGTCAACTTCCAAGCCAAAATACTGGAATCATGCTAAGCCACGAGTGAACTTGGAAACTCGAATCTTTTAGTTTACGCTGCTGTTACTGAGCTTCGTGTTTCTTACAAGTTTTTCTACAACAACCGTTGCACGAATTCAATGCAATTACTCCCGGCTTTATCGCTTTCAAATATGGCGATTTCGATTTAGCTAGGCTTACATCGCTCAAATTCATAGTCATTGGCAAAGTTTTTTTTGTTGTCGTAGCTTGTTTTTCCTGTGCAACTTTATTTTTTTGTAAATATTTACGGCAAAGTTAAAATCGTTATACACTGAAGTTTCCAAAGGGAGCATTGAAGGCTAGTGCAGCAAAAATGTATTGTAACAAGGAATTAACGAGCCCCAGTCGGCAATAAAAAAACAGTGCGTGAAGAATTATCAAGTGGGAGATGAGGGCAAGGGCTGGGTCGACTCTTACTTCGTTACATAATCGTTGATGGCTGCAGATAGAAAAAGCAGAACAAAGAAATAACTATGGGCTATTGAAAGCTCTGTTTGAAAGAGAGGTCGGAGTGGTAACGTTAAGTAAACGGAGAAAACGTTTTGTTATCGGACCACTTAATTGTAGAAGCATAAATTACATCAAGGAATTACGATAAGTCGAGACGGAGTAACATAAATCCACCAAGCTTAAGTAGAGCAATTCCGTATGCACGAGCCTACTCTGCCTCCCACACCGCAAGCAAACCACAAGCTTCTGGTTCTCTTCAAAATGAACTTGGTTCTGAGCAGTTCATTATGGCTTCTGAGCTCTACTTTCCCAGCCACCACAAGACTCTTGAACCCATAGAAAAGGAAAGCAAACAAACGGGGGAAACACCGTGCTCGTGGCCTCACACATTTCTCTTCCAAGTGCAGCTGGAATTGCTGGCATTAACAAGTCTTTGATGTGATCGGTGCAGTTCCTCTGAGCCGAAATATAATTCGATGTGCTCGTGATAATTCCTGTGATGGTGGGCGCGATTCTACAAACCATCAGTGAAAGCGCCTGCTGCTCGCTAGGGCTTTTTACAACATTTCTTTGCTGAAAATGCTGTAGTCATGTTTAAAGCAGTATTTTTCTGATTCTGACTGCATTTAACTGCATTAATGGGAGGATACGATGATTTGACGAATAAGCAAGTTATGAGGAGAAAGTGGTGAAAGTAGTGAAAGCGGTGAAAGTGGTGAAAGTAGTGAAAGCTGAAATAGAGTCAGGTACAAAAATTAAGGTCAAGAATACCAAGAAAGCCCGTACCTTGAATGCTGGCTCGTGATCTGAAAGGAACATCTGGAAGAAAAAAGATCAGGAAGCTGTTAGTCATGTTATAGGAGTCGAGGTGAAAGCAAGCTTGTAACCCAATTAATTGCATCCCGTACACTCTTCTAGGTTACCAATACAATCCTTTGGAATAATCAGGAATTAGAAATAATCGCCTGAGTTAATCCCAGCAAGACTTACATTTAAAGTAGATGAGAGCACCAGAAAACAGTAGAAAGAGAATGATGAGGACAGAAACTGTCAGAAGCAGAAGAGGCAGTCTGCAATGTATCCAGATGGATTTGAGGTAATTGTCACTTTTGAATTGATCCTGTCCCCCTCTTTGGATTCTACCACCCGATCTATTTGTCATTTCCTCCATCTTTAGCAGCACTAATCTCCCTGACACCAACACCGTTATGATTCACTAGTCTACCGTCATTGTCACCACTGCTAGCACCAGTCGATTTTGATAAACAGGGACAAAAGGAGAACGGACTGAGGAGAAAGCAGAGCTCATCTTCGCCGTCCTCCTCATCCGGAAGATGAAGTCGGGGAGGATTGGAATGAGAATTAGGTCGTCGAATCTGACCAGGTATTACATTTGGCGGTTGAGCCGTGCCATTATCCTGTTGGAAGGCAGACTTATTGATGTTCTTGTACTCAAATTTCGAAGATGGCGGGTCCAAGGAATACGGCACGTGGGAAATGATATCAAGCCCGGAATTGACGTGGCCATTCGGACTCGTGATACTGCTACTGCCGTCCTGTAAGTCCGGGCCTGAATGGGCCGGTAGCCGGTGATTACCCGGAGCTGCAATTACTTGGTTCAATTTTTCCTCCAATTGTCTGACGAGAGCCGCAGCGGCGGCAGTAGACGTAACGTCCATTCCGCTGCCGTATGATGTGCACTTGGTGGAATTCAAATTGGTGTTGTAACCCCGATTCAATATGCCGTTTGACGCACAGTGCTCCTCTTCAGGGGCGGGGGTTTGTAATTGGCCGTAGACGTAGACGCCAGGTCGCTTTCGCAAACTGCCATAGGGGCCGGAGCCGTTGCTCGAGTAACTGTACGAGCTGATATGATTATTGCTTCCGTACTTCCCGCTAAGGGGTGGAGGGCCCGGGCTCGGAGAATACAAACTGCTGGAGAGTAGACTGTTAGCACCTTCTCGAGAGGCTGAGATTGGCACGGAGGTGCCGCAAGAGGAGCCGTTCATCGGAATGTAACGATGGTATGCAGATTCCCAATCTGGCGGCGTTTCACTCAATGGGTTTCGCCAGTAGGGGCTGTAGGGCTGCGGCGGGAGACTAGCGGGGGTGGGGGCGAAGTCGGAGGGGTACGCCGACTTTTGACTGTAGTAATTAGTGTAGTTGTGCGGCAAACTGTTGTTATAGCCCGGATACCGACCGGGATTCCTGCCAGGATCCGGGTCTTCCGGTCGGGGAATTGTTCCGGCCTCGTCCTTGGGGTCCATGCCTTGGCCGGAGTGAAGTTGGTGAGAATTTTCGCTCATTTCCGCTCAAATGTGGCCAAAATTACTCCGCACCTCATCTTGGAATTTCGCGAACCTGCGGTCATTAATTCATTATAGACATGCCAACAAGTCTCTTAATGCAAGAGTGGATGCCTTTGGCTTGAGGTAAGGTGCTCGAGTCCAAGTCCATGTGTTTCTAGTTCCGCTTGCCTGGGAATTGTAATAGGTTGTGGTAAAGGTAGGTTGTGGTTGAAAGCAGCGTGGGAATCGAGAAGGTTCCAAGAATCAGTACTCACAGAACCGAGAAACAAACTGGTGAGATCAAGTGACGTTTGTTTGCAGAAACTCGTGGCTACTTTCGCAATAAGGGATAGCATTCTTAGAACAAAACCTAAAAGCCGGTATATAGCAAAATATAAACGCATTTTTCAAAAATCTCTTCTACTAAGATACTCAGACACTCCCTCCCAGTCCTAATCGGATACTAAATGGCTGTCCAGACGAAGAAGAAGACCGAAAGCTCTCAAGTTCAGCTGGAAACAAAGAAAAATTGCAATGCGGCGGAGTGAAAGTCAGAGAAAGAAAAACAGATGGACCGGGGGGAATCGTAGGCTGAAGGTGAAACAATTCAAGCGGGGAAAATCCCTGGACTACAACCTGCAAATGCTTTTAGTTACAAAAAGATATCGAAAGTCATCTTTCCTCTCCTTTTTTCTGGGTAACTGGAGTAAAGACTGAGAGACCTTGAGACTGCAGATGCAAAACGATTGTATTACCACCTGGTTTTGGCAAAGGAGCGAGTAAAATCACACTTCAAGAACGGGATGTTGAAGGATACAATTTCTCGAAAGCTTTCAGTTTCCCTCGGCCAATGATTTCAGTCCCGGGTACGGACCATACCCTTCGTAACTTCAAGCTGACTTGAGACCAGAGGATATGGGAAGCTTGGCGAGTACAAGAAGCAAACTTTCCCCGTTATTTAACTCACAGAGCCGAAACAAGATATTCCCCAAGAGGTTCAAGCCGAAGCAGAAAAAATGTTGGGCCTTGTTGTATACCCAGAGTTGGAAAAGAGCACAACCGGAAAAAATTGCTATGGAAGGGATGCTTCTCAACGTTCGGAATACTAATCAGTCCTGATTCTACTACAACAAGGTTATGTTTATCCCACCCTGTTTAGCAAAAACGAGCAGAGGGTCTGTGTACATATACGTAGAAAATGAATCCGGTTCTTCCGTGCCCCAGAGCATTCCGGTAAACAAGGAAGCCAAAACTGCCTCCCAAAACGTCTTCAACCACTTCACTATTCCGGCTTCTGAATTCAGGTCCTTTATTCCTCGAAGGGGAAAGCGATTCAGTGGAGGAGCGTTTATTACCGAGTGCTTGAGACGGATGCTGGAGAAAGCCACATTTTCTTGTACTTTTGAGTGCATATTACGCGTTTCTAAAAGTTTATTGAACCCTGGAATGGAAATATGGGAGGTTGGGCAATTAAAATGGAATGCATTCTAATGATCAATTTTTTTTGAATCCTTGTCTAAGTTCAGTACAGAGTAAGCAATGAGTGCAATGACCTTGGCTTCATATCACGACTGCGATGGTTTACTGTACTGTTTATCACCATTTGACAGGTTTTATGACTTGACAAAACTGACAATAGTGACAGACTATACTTGAACGGAAAGGCGTAAAATGGCAAATATCTTGACGTTTTGAGCCAATGTAACCTATCACTGAACAAAACATTTTAGAAATCTCTGATGTAAACCTAATGTCTAGTAGCTAAAGGATCGTTGCTTAAGTTGAACGTCAAACATGGAAAATATGTTCATAAGGCTATGTTACGTATAGGTTGTACACCCCAGGTGCGAGTGAATTCTGCATATTTTCAATAAGGTTTGAAATTGCAGAATTTTCTTGAAAGTATCCATCACCACTTGTGAGTAGAGCAGACACAAGGCTTGTCGAAATATTACTGCCGCTAGTGAACTTGTGTATTTTTTATGACTTTTACTATTTTTACAAGAATTTGTGTACTGGTACAACAAATTGAAGGATTTCGTCAAATTACTCTCATGCATGTCGAGCTACCTGACTGACAACTGTAGATGAAACTGATTACACGAAAGGGGGTAAAAGGTGCTGAAAGTTTAACGCGGGCAGAATAATAAATAACGCACGCATGATGGCCTGACATTTGCATCAGGTAGTTGGAGCGGGGAATAATAAATCAGCCTGTAGCAATAAGTCTCACTGAATGATGAATGTAATGCAAGCGTAAGCCATCGTTACCTCGAGAGTAGCATTTCAGACTAGTTATTACTAGCTGTACTAGGAACACTTTTCTTGTTTCAGCTATTATTTCAGCCTAATAATCAAGTTTTACACGATTTCAAAATTTGCCGCTTTTTGTATAATCAGCGGGAAAATGAAACAGAGTATTGCACTCTAATAAAGTCATGAATTCATTGAAGGTAAAAGGTTGCCCTGAAACTTATTCGAAGTGTTCACCTTCAAGCTACTGGTTGATCCATCCTGCTGTCTTTGATTGTATCAACAACCGTTACTGCAAATCCAGCTTGTATTCAACACTTTCCCTTTTTAACTTTCTCCTATTCATTACTACCGTTTCGTCAAACATGGCGCACTGCCATGATGTAAATCTCAGGCCTCAGCTCTCTCTGTACTTTCAATATTGCTCTCGCTCTCATCGTTACGATTTAAAATTGTATGGTGTAAAATCCAAGTTTCTACAGGCTTTAAAGACACGTTCTACTTGCAGCCTCTGTTCATGTTTCAGAATTCCCAATAAGCCTGATATCGGTTACGAGGAATTCTTGGCAATAGCAGCTATTTTGCCGTTCCATTCGTAGACCCATGATTCATTTTTCAGTTTGTGAACTCCAGCCTTTCAAGTATGTAGATTACAGCACAGGTTTACGACCACGCATTCCCTGTCACATTTGAAACAATTTTACCATTTTATAGCTTTTGCTGCAGCCAGCATTGAAGGAAATGCAGACAGAAAGGAGATTTTGCTCCTTCAGTCGGAGTTGCGAGAGTGGTGAGGGAGAGCTCACCCTGCTCTTGAGGATTAGTGGGAAAATATATACGTTGAAAGATAAAATTTGAAATATGAGCTCTCATTTGTACAAATCTCGTTACAGA
>VRMD01000973.1:0-19847 GCA_009872375.1 Sminthurides bifidus | reverse complement strand
GACAGTTAGGTCATTATCACGTGCTGATTTGACACGCTGCAACAAAGGACGACAAGAGCCGTACGTGCTGGTGGCTCATCATAATTTACTTTCCCCTCCAGCAAAATGATAATCCCTATCTAACAAGACCAAATCCAACCTTTCTCGCCTCCTCCAGCATCAAATTTGCAATCTGAGTATTTGCACACCTTCTTCGCCGCATGTATCGTACCGACGTGAACGTCTGCCAAAACCATTTTCAATCATGTTATCACGTAACGATCCCGTTTCCACGGTTCATTCGTCCAAACCTCGAAACCAAACCTTGGACTTTCAAATACCGCACAACCCTTTGTGGATGAAGTAACCTGTCTATGTGTACATATGATACTGCTACACCGTAAATGCAGATGTAACAGCAATTTTAAATGAAAAGCATGCAAAAACTAAAAGCAGCGATTCGGATACATCTCTTGCACTCACGTCATCGCGTGCCGGAAGTAAAAGTACAAAATATACTTACTATCACATCTTTAAAATCGCCATGTCACTGTTTCATGTAGCTCAGAATCTTACGTCTAAGTCAAGGACCAGCCAAGTGTCGAATACAAACGATGCATCTTTAAAAAATAAGTTCCAACGACCTTAACCCTCCCTCGCGTAACAACGTTTCTCAATGAGGCGTAATGCAAAGGGAGTGTTTGGAACGGAAAAGTAATTTAGCGGAAAAAAGTACGCAATGTTACTCACACTCCCGAACCTTGATTCACAAACTTCACCATCTGCTTAATTAAACACAACACTTGAACGGAATCAAAAGGGCAAGTGCCACAACATACACTGAGGGCACAGACAGGCAAACCAACTGTTCATTTCATTAACAAGAGCAAACCGTGGTTTTCATCATGGATTCCACCTCGAGTTATTTCAACCTTTGCTATTAAATGTGCACGCTTTGAAGCCAAAGTCGGAGTGGCGGACGGCCGGACATGCAGCCAATGTCCGGTTACCACTTGAGGAAGTGAGGAAACATTAGCCATGTAACTGGGAGACGTACATGAGGCAGAAAATTTGCTACATTTAGTGCCCTTGGGATTAGTTAGAGTGAGTCCAACGAGTTCACACGCTTCATCCCGGCCGTCTCAAAGAGCCAAGGAGCATGAAGAAGTTTATAAGGGGAGAAAAAGTAAAAAAGGAGCTGCAATAACGACCGGGATCTAATGTTCGCTTATTTTCATTAACATGCTAGTAAACATTTTATCTCCGACAGCATAACTGCACCAATTCACTCTCTTAGTCAGACTCCGGCAGTCTTACGAGTAGGACGGATGGACGGCTTAAAACAGTACTTGAAGCATTTTGACAACCCTGTTGTGCTTCCACTACACCACAGTATGTCCGAATTCTCATAGTATTTTATATCCTATTCCGTTTTAAGCTTCCTTCAACAATGCAACTTGCCCTGCCAAAGAGCAGTTAATGCTATAAAAGCAAAATCCGGCCTGTACTCAACTGTACTCCTAGTCATTTTTTCGCCGCTCCACTCGCAGGCAGTCCTCACTTTTAATGCTATTTTTGTACATATTTTTCATACCTTTAACTTGGTCATTGAAAAAGCGTACCGACTTCAATGCATACTTTCTTTTCGCAATGACTGCAGAAACCTTCAGAACAAAAGCAACAGTTCCAAAGGTGAGAGAAACTAAGGCATGGCAAAACGCATTTCCGCTTTGTTTATGGCAGACGCAGTTCTTCATTCTCTCTCGTATTACGGTATGTTCAATCTATGAGGTATGATTTTCCTACACGCTATCTGTCAACAAATCTTCACCTTCTGAAAAACCATGGCATCCGACTCATTGTCCGCCGTTCTCTCATGTAAATTATGCTCGGGCAGACTTCTGGCAACCTACCACAATTCCTTTGGCATAATTATCAACTGTTTGAAAGCTCCACAACGGAACCTCTCATTCCTCCTACACAAGCGGTCGGTCATGCTGTGGCACTTCAATCCTCGACTCCAATGCAAACTTTGTATTTAATTAGTTCGAGATTACACGCCAATCCTCACTGCTTAAAACCACCAAAAGGGTAATCAAGTGACTTGACAGAACTCTTTCTACCCGAAGCTACCGCGCAAATCCTCCTGCGCGAATTTCCACTCGTCCGTGCTCACCTACCGAATCACAGCTTCTCAGTCAGTCTCAGATCGTAGCTTCTTCTTCTTCCTCTCGCACAAATCTCTTTCATTATTATGTCACATACGGCTAGCAATAATAAACAATACCGTCTTTGTCTTCCCTGCTGTTCTTCCTATTCTTATTTCTTGATCTGTGTAACCTGTTTTTAACTTTTGCACGCCAAACTCCCTTCAATCCTGTCTGCCACGCTCGTACATTCCTCCGCCGCCAGCAAAAATCACTCAGTCATTTAATGCTGTTTGAATCCCAAACGTAGACATACAACACACAATTTCAGCCTTGAGCTCCCGCAAAGTCGACAGTACAGTACATAAATATGGATTAACCTAAAAAATATCACCATTTGTTGCCTAGGTTATAGGGCCGGTAGAGTATGAGGGTAAAAATTCAGTTTCACAGGACCCTTGATGAGTGGCCCCGAAGACTTCCAACTGGCAATAGTAGTGGACGGCAGCAAAAAATCATGCCGTGCATTCAATGCACAATAACATTTATGTAGGTAGGGGTTGACAGATTATGAATTGATAATAGCTTAAAAAAATGGACAGTGTCGCATCTTGTCCAAGGCTGACGCAACGGTACTAGTTATCACTTCAAAACTAACAGAAACTGACGTATTCTGACCATTTACAATATTCATATTACACAACAGCACTGAATGTCATTTAATGCCCTGCAAAATAACAAAGCTCCAACTGCAGCGCCACAGTATTTCGATGTTACCTCGTCAACTCAGCCAGTCCCAATACCTTTCAATTCCCGGCTGTTAATAGCCTGAAAGAAATACCAGGGCACGAAGGCAGTAAATCCAAAAGAGGATCGAATGGCCAACAGCATGCAAAATCCAAGGCAAGTTGTTGACAAATAGTGCGGTGCAGTATGGTTGCCGGCGGGGATGTAAACACAGAACAAAATGTTCACGACTACCGGCAGCGATTCCGTAAATTCTGAATTAGGCAAAAAGGTAACAAAGTAACTACGTCTGTGACTGATTGCAAGGAATCTCGAAGAGAAACACATAACCAGCAGCCCGTGGATTAACAGATGTTTCACCTTGTCTATCTGCCTACATTTGCTTGGGCTTTGAACCAAAGGCTCCACTACCAACTCTAGGTCTCATCTCACTTACTGCCGCGTCCTGAAGAAAGAATCATCTCATTGCATTCCTCAAGCAGCATGGCAAACACCGTGTAAAGTTTCTTGAAACGTTGTCCGTCTTGGGCGCAAAGCGAGCCCGAGCTCAAGAAAAAGAAACCAACACACAATGTCGCGAAAACCAACGTGGCTGACTGACTGAGCGCGTGAAGTGAGCAATCTTACTCAATACTACCTGACAGCTTAGGCGTCATTAATACCCGACCGATGTCGGAACAAAAAGAAATCCATGTAAACTGTGAAGATGAGGAGGCTGCGCGGTGCGATGCGATGCGATTATCTTACTCAATACTACCTGACAGCTTAGGCGTCATTAATACCCGACCGATGTCGGAACAAAAAGAAATCCATGTAAACTGTGAAGATGAGGAGGCTGCGCGGTGCGATGCGATGCGCATACCAGAATCCATATTCCACCAGAAAATGCACAATCACCGTAGTGGTAGCTTTCCACGGGCCAAATTTAGGCTACCTGCCACTCAACTTGGGAAAAAAATCAGGCCTTGGAGCGAAATTAGTGCATCAACAACAAGCTCATCATCCAGTAAATCAGTGCCAGTGACAAAATATGACACAATCTCCTAACCACAACGAGCCATTACCGTTTCACGTTATTTTCCCTCCTCACGTAATTCATGCCATTAGTACCACATGTGTTAGGTTTCAATTCAGCAACAGGATCTTGCAGCAGTAGAGCAATGAGAAGTTACGCACGCACTACTGTAGCTCCAAGACACTCATGGCATAGTAAACCACCATCATATCATTGCTGTCTCTCGCGCTGACGGCTGCAAGAATCAATTGGTTCAATTCTTGGGACCGATCCATCCAGCCCATCTTCAACCTGGTTGAAGACAACAATACGATTTTGTTTGAGAACTAAAAAGAAGTTCGCGGTAAACCACTCCTGTCTTACCTATCAAACCAATTTCGTAACACGGAGATAACTCACTCAAACCTTCCTCACGTCCCTGGGGAAGAAAGAAATGATACAAATCCTCGGCTCAGCTGAATTTCACAAGAAAAATTAGTTTCGGCACAATTTTTAATTCCTCTCATCTACCTATCTTGTACATGCTGCTAGTAGATCAATCCGCCCACTCGCAGTGAGAAAGCTCTTTGATCATGACAAAAACCGGTGCCAATAGCATGAATCCTTTACCAAGATAATGCATTAATTTCCGGCGCGTGAAACCCTGCATCGTGAAAAATAGTAACCTAGAATCAAACCCGTGTAGTTGGAACGTCTGACGTGTGCTGTGCAAAAACAAGCGCAAAATCAAAACACCTCACCATCATATGGGATTGAGCCTCTAATTTGGCACTTGGCCTAATGCATCGTATACCTGCATTCAACGTTGAGCATTTTTTTTCCAACCAGCAAAATTTGCCAGTTCATACATTTGAATCTGAACTTGAATTTTTTGCAGTTTGTTTGAGCTAAAAATCACCTCAGTGCACAAAAATACCAGGGTAGTGAAACTTTGGAAAAGCAGTAACTTCTTCCTTACGTATACTTCACACTTACATGAACACAAAAATCAAACCGATGCTGTGAAAGATCCCCCTCATGCAAGTGCATCGCCCAATTTACCACTGACCATTCATTATGTAACATGCATACCATTATGTCATTGCAATTCTGCTTGAACTAATAATAGGCAACGTCAATCTCAACGTTTACAAGAGGCCTTCTCTCCCATAGTTGCACAAGGTTGAACTTGAATTAGCACTGGCATCATGCACTTGAAATAGCAAGTTCATACAATTCCTATACTTGAGCATCAGGCACACTTACTAATTTCATTTAAAACACCTGAAGAGGCTTGGCTATGCAGGTCTCCTTCCTGAAACTTAACCAGCATGCTCGGATTGACATTCATAGTTCGGAACGCCCGCATGTTAAGGAAACAAGGTAAAGTTACATGACCAATTTCTTTATACACAGCAATCCTGGCTTGCAGTAGCAAGCGCCGTTGCCCATTCCGCCGCAGCTGAGACAAACCACCACGTTCCTTTGGGAGATGACACGAAGCCGACCAAGTACCACTACTATCCGCACAATCAGCACTTGTACTTACTGCCCGAATGTGCCACGCAACAGGTAACCAAGTTGTTAATTTAGAATTCAATCCTGTTTCGAATACTTCATCATCTGCGTAACAGCAGGTTTATTATTATCGCGAGGAGACCCTATAGTTATGAGATTACAAGATTGTGTCATGTGGGACACGACGCTAAAATCCTGCTGAATCCATCCTAATTTGGATTCCAAATGACATTAGTTTGCACCGAGTCGACGAAAAAACTGTGAGCTCCAAGCAAATGAAACGTTGGCAAAGGAGAATATAAATTTCAATAATAAGAAGAGACGCGCGTGCATGGTTGAAATTAAGTGAACGGTAGTTAGTAATCGTCTGTTTGATTCACCACCAGGTGTGTAGCGCCGTCTACCTCCGTCTCAACTACAGCCAGCCGTTGTGTGCGTGCCCGAATTTCCATGAGCCATGCTCAGTGAGCACGCGGATGGATGACCGACATACGATTCCTTTGGCTACTGGATCCCAATCTCCGGTATGTAGCGAAAACTCATGATTTACTCAGTTTACGCTAATTAAAGCGATCGCTCGCCTCTTCACTCTTGGTGTGACTCCTTATCTGAAGATTTTCACGATTCCATCTCCATCCACCCCGGTTAGCTCCGAGTTGAGTCTCTTCACTCGCCACGAATTGTTGTAATCCTTTGTCCTGCTATGTACCCTCTCGTGAATCATGAGTGCGAATCATCATCTCCCATTTTGCAAGCTATGCGTGTCAGTAATGCCACTTGATTCCTTCTTGGCGTCACAGCAAACATTCAAGCATAGAGCTACCTCAACTCACCGGTCCTTTTCCCTATGAAACACAGACAGCTCAGACTACAAGTCCACCTGTTTCCCAGTAACAGGAATTTCCAAGTTCAGCGTAGTAAACAGTCCCAACATGCTTTCACAGCAGGAATGCAATTACCAAAAGTAAATGTCGCACAAAGCAGGCTACAACACAGCATCCTTCCGTCAGCTCCGCTTCAAGTAAATCAAGATGATTACCGACAAACGGGCTATTAGGACATTACTTTTTTGAGCTGCCAAACAGCTGATTGAACAGCATCAGGATGATTGGGGAATAGGAATCCAGGCCTGAGTCAGTTTAATGAGAGGGAGCGACAACAGGGAAGGTGCATATTACTCAAGAAAGATTTTCCTAGCTTTTCAGACCGAGTCTGTTTCCAAGCATTCTTGCTTACATTCGCCCATGGTTCCACTTTGTAGTTGCGAATTTATTATGAAATGGACCATGACCTTCCTGCAGACGATCGATCACACAATTCCTGTCGATCACCTTCACGAAGTGTGCGCATCAGAGTTTCGATCGAGAAACCTCCTAAAAAAGAATCAATTCCGCTCTTCCGACAATACGAGCTTCAAGTTTACAAAATCCAATGTGGATTAAGCTTGTACACCTACCATGTCTACAAGTATGCTACTGAATCACGCCAACTCTGAAAAACTAACGATTAATCAACGTAGAGCCAAGGATCGTATTTGAGTACAATGCACACCTGTTGCTTTCTCAGCTAACACCTATAAAGCCAAACTCCTAGCAGGAATCCGACTCCTGAAGTAAATACAGGCCACACACGACAAGCAAATAGGTGTAGTATAAAACATCATGCTGATCAAACTGTTCAGATTTCAATCAAACGTCAAGAAGATGCCTTTCATTTCCTACGAACTCCCTGCCCGTGGCTCAATGCAATGGCTGCTTATCTGTTCAATCTGTTGTAAGTCGATACATCGGACTTTGTGAATACCAAGAGAACAATATGAAACTTTTTCGCTTGACATCACCAAACATGACCTTTTCGTTAAGCTCTATTGAATTTCCCATTGAGACGTTAAAAGATTCATCACACTTACACTTTGGTAGCGGAGCTAATAATGGCATCAACTGAGAATATCTGCCCTATTATTTCCTCAAATCAACACTTTTCCAATCTTTATCAAAAGCTTAACCCAGAAAGCAGGAGGATTGAAGAATCTTCTTTTTTGAGTCAACATGAGAGCTTAATTGTAACCCATTGTACTAGAAATAGGAGCTGAGCGCGCTTCATCAATCCTTCGTAATAATTACGAACCCTTTGAAATCACTCATTGTTCCCATTTTGGCCTATGATGCTCAATTTCGCAATCATTGGCGTTTCACGGCCGGAAACCTTTTCTCGGTCTCCCTCGCTCGTTTCTCCTTCACGCTGCAATTTTTATTCTGGTATGGCTTGTACGTATACAGAAACGTTTGGACTTACTGACATACTTCTTAACCACCCAGACGGCGAATTAAACTCAAGCTGGTCATCCAGCTCCAGCAGAGAGTTACAATACGTGGAGCTAATTTATAATAGGCAGGGCAATTCCGTCCAACTAATGGGCCCCTCACATGCGGCGAGACTAAAGAGGAACACCGTAATCAGTCGAAAAAAGTTACCCGATGTTTGAAACTTAAAAGCATTAGATCCTAAGAAGAAGACGGATTCGCCATACTTACGTTCTATGAAAAATCATGGCACGTTCAGCTGGCAACTGAAACCGGCTGATTAACCCAATATCATATTTTCTTCGGAATTTATAGAGCAAAGGGCTACGATACACACTCATACACGTTGTACGGCTGTAGTCACCATTCAGGTATTGCCAACATTGCCTGAATGAAGGAAGAGTGAGTTTTTGCCATTCTGAATCTTTTTTACGCTGTATCCCTGCACATTACACGCAAGCTGACATAATTGCATGCCTCTACGTCGGTCAGTAAGTATAGAAGCAATAGCCGTAACGTTTTATAATTATCGGACGGTAACGCTTTGTGAATTTTTTTGAATAGTCGTTGTAGCAAATTTGTCACTGGTAATGTTAATGTAGCGGACCAGCCGTAGGAACTTTTCGTATGCGATATCTCTTATATGAGTGAATTAAATGCTTGAATTCACATTATCTGAGCACTTCACATCACAGTCTATCATACAAGCCTCACGGTATGAAACGCAAATTTTAATGTAATGATCAAGTCACGTCATCAACACAACGACATGTTATTACCAAGTACCAATGTGAACATTTCACACCTCCGTATTTTCATGCATGAATGAGCAATTTTCAAAGGTGATGGTGACAGTGCAGTTCAGCGATAACAGGTTTTCATTCCGATCCTCTCAGCTTGCGAGCGTCAGGAAGCTGCAGAGCAAATTCTTTGCTTTTACTTGCAGAATAAAAAAAATGGTCGTGTCAGGAGACAAAAAATATGTCAAAGAATATCTACGAGTAAAAATTGATGCTTTCCAAAATGGAATGTTTGACTATCATTCTAATATCGTTAATGATGACTAGGTCCTAACGCTGGTAAAAACATGCGAACCGATTCAAGAAGTCCGAGAGTGTAGGGCACCAAAGGATTGGTCTATTCTGGCTCTACAAAACAGTAGAACTGGCAAGGCACACTACCTTGTGATATGCCGATGTCCTGCGCCTGGTTATCTCGGTAAGTCAAGTCCAGCTTGGAACTAATATTGGTTCTAATTTTCTAATTCACCTTTGGTTTGGTAGCCGCAAGCTCATAAGTTATTTCTAACTTTACAGAGGGACCCATCGCGCATAGTCAACCTGCTTATGCTCGAGTACCAGGAATTCGCGTTTACGGTATGACGTGTGTTCGTTCCACAAGCAGAACCGGGAAAGCTTTCAAACTAGCCAAAGATGCCAAACAGGAGTCTCAGAGTAAGATATTTTAATGAGCTAGCACACTAGATCATGCTTTAATATTTGAGATTCGAATCACTGCAGTGTAACGATTGCTGCAAAAGAGTTAGACGACTCGAAATGCCTAAATCTCAATGCCTATATTGTTCATTTTCAGATCCTCCATTTCCATACTCTCGCTTGAAAACACTGTTCAAGTCCTTGGGTCTCATATCATAAAATTTTGAATGAATGAATAACCTGTTGCTAGTTCGTTGCTAAAAATGTAAATGATTGTCTCTAGTTTCTTGATGTGTTTGCCTATCAGTGTGACACTGTTTTGACTAAGTCCGTAACCATGTTATTTACACCGTTTCAAAATGTTAAACACGGGTTAGTTGAGCATCCTCTAAAATACTATCGTTAATATCATGCAATGAAAAAGGATTTCATTTTGATTTAAGTTTGTCCTTCGTGAAGTGACTGCCCCACCGAGAACCGGATTTCCAATAGCAATTGTCGGTTCTGTCTCAACTTCGAAAAAACCTAATATTGTGAAACTATTAATAGCAGCTCTGAAAGAAATGCAAATAAGAACAACTGTGCGGATATTTTTGCAAGTACCTGCGTTAATGGAACGGTGCTTAAGTTTAAGTTGTTGATTAGTTATAGAAACAAACTGTAATAAGTTAACGTATGATTGCGCATTTTGTAAGTAACTGAGGAATAAGTTGGACAATCGTTATGTTTTAGCTAAGGACGTGATGATACACGTCAGTGGATACTGTTGCAGNGAGGAATAAGTTGGACAATCGTTATGTTTTAGCTAAGGACGTGATGATACACGTCAGTGGATACTGTTGCAGTAAAACTATTTCGTAGTTCATGCTTGCAAAGTTCAAGTAGTAAAATTAAATAAAACTAGAAATGTTCTAAAGTAAACTCACCTAAAGCTTCCGAGTTAACTTGTATACTGCAAGAATACATAGCGACCATCAACCGTTGGGGTTGTGCCTGAAAAGCTTTACGGCAACCGTCTTTCACTGCAGATATCAGCTGTCCCGAGAAAGGCCCGTAAGGCTCATGTAAACTATCCGTGTCGTTAGGAGCTGCACCTGGTCCCACAGCGGTGGCACTGGCCAAATTCCAGTCTCGGATCAAAAAAGCCACACCCATCATAGGTTCTTCACATAAAGGTCCTGCCATTGTAGCCAGCTGAAAGCCGTTGATGAAGTAGTTCATATAGGCACTGAAGTCGTTATGGAGTTCTGAAACGGAATGGTTATCTTCTAACACAATGTTCGACCACACACTGAATGTAGAATCCGCAAATTCGCAAATTAAAACGTTGGGACCGCACTTTTTAGGGCCAAAGGCACAAATTCTATCCACAACACCGTCTTCCCAACCAGCGGTTTTGAATGCTTTTTTCAAATTCTCCTTGAATTCACGTGAAGTACTTATTGCACTACTAGAGACACTACCATTTATACTTGGAGTTAGTGTAACTTTCGTTGCATCCATAAGACTCCTGATTAAATCCTGAGAACTTTCTAGAATATGAGTAACCTCCGAAGGGAGAGGTACAGCACGAATTTTAAAACTACACCTTTTGTTGGGTGTAGTTTGTTTTACCGTACCATCTTCTTCTACGTCTGCCATCCTTTTGGTAGTTTTCATTTGGCTAAGCTTATGCTGAAGTTCAATCAGTTCATTCATCATATCAACTTTAGGCGGATTTATAACAGTTTCTCGGAAAGGAACTATAGGCGGAGAGGCCGTTATAGGTATTTTTGCAAATCTGTGCAGGAACACATAAATGTCAACATAAGATTATGTAATATTTCACTTTAGTTACAGTACTTCGCCCAGTTCAAGACATACCGTTCTCGGAGATCATCCAGGCAGCGTTGCAGATGTACTTCTCCCGCAGTGACCAGAATATGTTCACCTGTCTCCTGTGTGTAGATCTGAACACAAGGATCAGCCTGGTTCAAAAACTTGAGACCTTGAGTAAGCTTGTTTAAATCTGATGTATGGACCGGTTCAAGAGCTACACGAAGGATTGGAACGGCTAAAAGATTAAGATCTACGAACGGAGGACATAAAAGTGTAGAGGTTATGGTGGCTGTTTTTAGAATGTGATCCTCCAATCCGCCAATGCCTTAAAACCAACGTAATAATTATTAAACCCATTAATAGAAGTTCTGTAAAATCAATTTTTTCGAGTGTTTTCGTTACCTATGATATTTCCAGCAGGTGCCGAGCTAAGTTCTTCGAGCTCGCGTCCCATAAGCATATACAAATGCTTGATAGTAACCTTTGTGACATGTTGGCCCGGCTGAAGATCGCGTAAGGCTGACGGAATACATGACAGATCAATCTGTAAATAAAAATTAACAACCTTATACTCGTCTTTTGCATTTTCTCCGACCGAAAAAAGGGCAAAGCTTATGATATCCGATTCTATCGTAGAAGCGAAGACTCACACTTTTAGCTGTGGAGGGGTCGTACCGAGGACCAAGTACATAAAGGTTTGAGTCCGGGCGTACGGTACCACTGTAAACTCTACAGAACGCGATGAACACATCTCGCTTTTCATCTTCTTCTGGAGGAGATCCTATTGATGCTGGTAAAGATGTATCTAAAACTGATTCTCCTGCCGCTTCTTGTGCTTGCTGCAAAGCTTGTCTTTCTGCTAAACGCTGTTTAGCTTGTTCTCTTCTTGCAGCGATTTCTTCGGCAGTAAGTACTTTCGGACGGTTTTCTGGAAGAGAACTGGGATCGACAGCAAACATTTTCGAGACAAATACAATTACTGGAGCATCGTTAGAGGTATCACAGCTCACAAAAACATCTTTTAAAGCTTGACTTTCAGGTGGAAGTATAGCAAAATCTTTTGCCTTGGAGAACATCAGCCTCTCAGCTCTTTTCGGTTCCAGTTCTAACGGACTTGGTAATTTCTTGCACACCATATCTAAAATTAAAATTTCGAATCAAGCAATAGCTCGCCCAAAAAAGGCTCCGAAACCATCAAAACGTACTTGGTACCTAGTGTGGCATCGGATAATGGAAGCCAGGCACTCATAACGGACTGAAGAACTGCTTTGACGTCAGTTTGTTTCAGATTGCGGGGATGTATACTGAGTCCCAAATTCTGCACCATTTTTTCAAGTTGGATCTTGTCCTACACGCGATAAGGAAAATTACGCAATAATACTTTGCTAATAAAATTGTAACATCGTTCACAACATCAACATTATTCCAACTTACCTTACGAACTTGCCACTGCATCGTACATTGCCCAAATATTTTCCAGCACCAGCTGCACAAACATAGGTTTTTTCGCCTTCTCCTGAGCACCTTTACATATCCTCTTTAACTTGGTATTCAAATAATAATCTCCCCACAGAGTTCTGTTAAGAACGCCTTCTTTGACACCAATTTTTGGTGAAAATATTCTTGCAAAATCTTCGACTCTGGCAACGTTGAAACCCAAATTAAAATTTAACGCCTTTACCACGGTTTACATGATCGATTTTCAACGAGTACCTGAATCCCCATCCATCATAAGCGCTACCAAAAAGTACATTTCCTTGATCTGGTGAAAAGTATACTTTGGAGTCGTCGACGGCATCCAGCGCAGCACTCCACTCGTAATACTCAGGTTGATCGGTAGAAGAAGCCATCGCATCACTAGTTGCGTCATTTGTGGTTTCCTGGCCTAATGCTTCGGACGTAAGAAGCTCTGCCACTATCAGGTTAACCTGCATAAAAAATCTGAGTGTATCATCTGATAGCAGTGAACCCAAACCTCCGTTCCTTGTAACCGATACCGCAAGAATCAGCATCTTATGAAAACTTTGTACGTTACCTTCTCCAAAATTTGGACCAGCCAAATATAAGCATCTAACGGAGTAAGTTTCAACTCCAGAATCAAGCGATCGATCTTATTCAAGATGAGTACAAGTTTGATGTTTTCCTGCCAAGCTTGGCGAAGGGCTACCTACGAAAGAAGTGAGATTTATTTTATCGCCGTTAAATCCATACTTGCACAGCCTTCAAACCGGGCATCTCCTTCTAAAAGTATTATACAAAAATTACTAAAAGTATATATAATTACAATAGTTTGCGCGCAGACGCCCTCGACAACATCAATAACAATCATAGCCCCATCACACAATCGCACTGCCGTGGAAACTTCGCTAGAAAAGTCCACATGTCCAGGAGAATCTATAAGGTTGACTAGGTAGTCCACTTCTGCTACTGCATAGTTAAGTGCAATTGAGCTACTCTTCATTGTGATTCCTCTTTCCTGTTCATCTTTGCGGCTATCCAGGTACCTAAAATCCTCACATACAACGATAATTAGGACCTTCCTACTGAGTTTGAGACCATGCTGTAACTAAGGATTTCAGCTACAAAGAAAGAGCTTGTTCAAAAGCCACGTAGCAAACCTCAATCTTTCCAGCTAATCGCTGACTTATTATTCCATTGCTTGCGACCAAAGAATCTGCCAGGGTAGTTTTTCCGTGATCCACATGGGCCATTATACAAATATTACGGATGTTCTTGGGATTCTTTTGAAGCTCTACGAGCTTATCCTTTCCGATAAGTCTCATTTTGAGTTTTAACTAGAAAAACAGCTTAGATTTGGCAAAATTCCTGCGAAAATTCAAAACATAGTTATTTCACAAAGGTTTGTATACTATAACCAGTCCAAAGTTTATCTAGTTTTACCAGTTATTTCATCAATATGTATAGTATAAAAAGGTAACTCACGAGCTATGAAGGGTCAAAAAATTGATGAATGTGTGAAATAAAAATAGAACTAGCGACGTTTAGTGGCACTAACGCTTCTGTGTACTAAAAAAGCATCACTTAGAGCTTGAAAATGATTAATTACAATTTGCGGCTTTTCGCGAAATGAGCACGTGTAGTGGTATTATTTTTTGCACGCTAAAATTTGTCTGCGGATCGATTTAGATTTTCGCAGATCTCCCGCCTTACCTGTTCCTTCAACTTTCTTGACGCCCATTACTGATGCGAACGGAAAAAGCATTATAGCGTCCTGAAAACGTTTTAATTTTAGTTTCGGATTTCCTGATGTTAACAGCGATTCACAGCTGCATCCGTCTTTAACTCACTGACCGTTATTACGGCGCAGTATAACCTGCTCATGCTGTACTCAGTCAGCGGTCATTCTTCAGTAATCTGCAATCAAACTCGTAAGCAATGTCAAGGCATGTGGTGAATGTTATCTTGTGATCATTACAAATTACAATGCTATGATTTACATGATCCCGTTTTGTAGCTAGAGAGGTTAATGTTAAGCCCTCAGCCCTTCAGAAAATAATGTGATTCTAAGTCTTATTGTTATTACATTATGCCTTTTACCTACCCTTGCAGCTAGAAGCTATAGAATGCTTTTTAGCTAGCTCAAGGAGGAGCGAAAATGACTTCTTCAGCTTCTGCCGTCACTTTGTTAAATATGTGCTAAAAGTAGTGGCAGAGGCAAGTATAGCCCAGAGATTCAAACTGGAGAGTCTTGAACATGATTAATTTCTTTATCCTCCTGGACAAGGCGGGCGCTGCGGCAGGTCCAAGACTTTGCCGTCCATGTGCCATGTACGGTTTCTGCTTCAAGAAAACCTGACACTGGTGTCAGTAACTGAGGGAAACTCTTTCCTATGCTTTGTCTCTGAAATCTGAACCATTTTTTCCAGACCATAGTCCTTTGCCGAAACCGTTCCTTGCGTAGACAGCGTTTGCAGTGCTTGGATACCAGTTATCAGCTTCTCCAAACTCCTCCAAGTGCAGATCCTGCAGATTCAATCAATTTTGCGGGCAAATGGTATATCCTATACCCAGTTTCTTGACAGCTCAATATCCATCAACACCAGTGACGGATATAGTAACAAACGATAGTTATGGTTTAACTGGTAGAGTTTACCAGAAAAGTTTATCTGGGCAATGTGCAATTGGAAAAGCTTTACTAGAGAGGATTTCTTGACGCCCATTTACAAGTGCATATTCGAATTCTCTTAAAATCATTTCACACCCTCGTCGCATCTATCACGTTGCGTTGTGCTCTAGAATTGGAAGTGTGTGTAAATCCAAAAAGTTACTTGGTGATGCATGATTGCAGAATCATACTTAATAATGTCCTTCCATCACAAGTTAAATCTAAT
The DNA here is from genome assembly GCA_009872375.1 of Sminthurides bifidus. Lineage (NCBI taxonomy): Eukaryota > Metazoa > Arthropoda > Collembola > Symphypleona > Sminthurididae > Sminthurides > Sminthurides bifidus. The sequence goes on along the minus strand of VRMD01000973.1, from coordinate 4,553 downwards.
TGGTTGTAATTAACTTTTTCCTGTAGTGCTAATAATTTTGGATCAGCTGTGTGTGTTGTCAACCCCGCGTTACGAGTACTAAACAGGGAGGAAACCGGTATGAAATTAACCAGAGGCAGTTTTAGAAAATGATGAGCTTGCTTACAACGACTCACGAAATGTATTGCAGTAAGAGCACAATTAAAATATTGGTATTCGTATTTTACAGAAGAACGGCTTACAATCCCGCATCGAGGTCCTGTTGAAAATGTTGCTTCAATTCAACGGCTTTGCGTGCGCTCGGTTACAGAACGTGCTGAAGGGATGCACTCCTGCATTCAGATATGTAGCTAAACCCGGACAAAGTTCACTACCATTAGTGAGATACAAAAGTCGTTGTAAGTTGTGTACAAAACCGGTGCCACTAAGTAGGAACAATAACGAAAAGTCTCTTCGGGAGTTTCTCTTACCAAACCTGCCACTGAAAGAAATTCGGTGCAGCTATAAGCAAAAATTCTCGGGCTCTAAAACAATTGAACAGTTTTACGTAAAGGATGGCATCTCTCCTCGGTATGAGTTAATTTATAACTCAGACTTTGGCACGTATTTTCTGTGGATGCAGGTAGGACTTTGTCTGCTAGCGATATCAACAACTATAACGTTCCTCCTGTTCATTAACGAGCGCTACATACTGGGAATAGCTGCAGTTGAAAAGGGTAAAGGACCATTAAATCAGCAAGTACTGGAAGATAAGAGAAAAACCAAGGGCCTGGACAATCGGGCAGAAACAGATGAAAAGACCCAAAAAACAGTTGACATACCGATGTTGTTCGGAGAAGTGGACGAAGAGGAAGAATGGGCTCTTTACTCGTTTATTGGAGTATTTTGCTGCTTTCTTGCCTGGGCGGCTCGATTTATGCGCTTGATGCCGGTTCGTATTTACAAGTCGCCTTCTGTAAGTGCTGTTATAGTAATATATGATTCCCAACGAGCGTTGAAGATCTGTATTTCACTGATTAATTATCATGAAGTCTGTGTCTTTTTGTGTAGGATCACTGTGTGGGCATTTTCATGAGCGCAATAGTGCCTACCAAGACATCAGTACGGCAATTCGTAGCAGGAACTTTGAAATACGCCTCTGAAAACGATAAAATTCCAATGTCAAGAGTTACGTTCATTGTACCCTGGTGGTAACCAATATATTTTCCTCGACCGGTACTTCCGAACTCCTGCCGACTTTCATCATCTTTTAGATCCTGAAACTATTATCCGTGGATAGATACCGCGGATATTCTTTAATACGGACTACTTGGAATCGCAGGTGAAACATTGCTTATGTATAAGGACTTATTGTTAATCTCCAGGTCAAGTAATATCTGATTTGGCCTTCTGTCACCGATTGATTTTCATGATTTTGCATCATTGCATGTAATAATGTTTACAGCTGTGCATCCGAAAGAAGATCGGCATTGAAGTCAACCTCCAGTTCCGTGTATTCCGGCTCCATGTTATAATTACGAGGCGAGAAGGCTTTTGGCGAAACTGAAGTAATGTTAGTGATTGTCAATGTACGCTTTTAGACATTGTTGAGTTTTCATATACGAGTTATGACTTGGAACAAACTTTGAAGAGATACTGTTGTGCACAGCTTGTAATAAAGTGGCTGCAGTTCATGATGAAAAATTTAGTCAACCTAGGAAGTACTGCTGATGCTAATTTGTTTAGTAATGAAAAGTTCACGGATTCAACGCTTGAATAAGTCCCTACCACACACTGCGGGATCGAGAGGTGTACTAACATCGAGTCATGATGAGGCCGACACTCAATGGGATTGTTCAAGAGGGAGCGGGCAAGTCCGAATATTGACAATGAAATTTTTAATCATTAATTTTCGCGAATTTGATAAAAAATGAAAAAGAAGATATACAAGAAAGTTAAAGTGCATTATAAAATACAACAATGTGTGTGAGTCCATAATTAAAATCTGCTAAAGTTTAAAGTATAAACTTTTATCCTCGTTTTTCTTCGAAATCTTAAGTTCTTATGTAGGATTTCTGGATTATGTGGAATTTAACGACGATGAAGCTCATCATAGATGCGCCACGTTTTGTTGATGTAAGTGTGTAAAGATTGACATTATAGATTCAAGAATTCGAAAGCAACGAAGTCTAGTAGTTGGTCACCAGAATTAACTTGTACGAACGGAACCAGTCAACCTGAATGAATTCTTTGCAATAGGATTAGAAGGATGAAAAACAGAGGAGGTGTGGCGCAGGAAGGAAGTTGATACAATGCATTTTTTACAATCAGTGGTCAGAATCGGACATAAAACACTGTGTACTCTTCTAGTTGCACCTGCAGGGGTTTCGGTATCTGATGTTCAACTTTGCATGAATGAGTTAAAACAATATACAGCACTTAACATTGCTAAGCTAGTAGGTGGCAGGTGACAGTAGAAAATTATCTCTTGTAATTACACGTATAGAAATGACGTGATCCTTCTCGACTACTATTTTTATTGCTGTTGTGTTTTAACAAAAATCAGTTCTTCGCGGTTACGGAAAATTTATTTTATAAGCACTTTCCATTTTGAGATGTGGTTTTCAAGCAGGTAATCTATGCATCACATATCCTGCATGCGGTTAGTCATTCCATCAATCGAAAGTGCAAATACTATGAGTCATCCTACTCTAAACTTGTCTATTTGTTCCCATCCTCAACTTCGTAATTGTTGGTTTGCTGGTGTAAGGATCAGGGTAAAGAAGATGATAAATTCTTCGGCAGAGCATGTACGTGGATGAAATGACTACTCTCTAAGAATTTTTGTGCTTATGTATTTTTCTAGGTACGTAAATAGGAGCTTAAATCATTGGCCTATTTGGACCGTCGCCAGAACTCGCTGTTGGATTTGGTTTAGAATATCAGAAACGCACCCCCGTATTCTCTTGCTGTAAAAGCTGGTTGAAATGTCGGAATGTTTTCCTCTTTACTTTACCATAAATTTTTCTTGAGGTGAGGTCTATGATCCATTTGTTTGCTAGTATTTCAGTATTTTGCCAATCACTTATTAGATGCAACTGTTTTGACGCTCTCGTTTGCTGCTTCTTTTAGTTTTGAAGAATATCTTACTTGATTACTTCCACTGTTAATATAATATAGGTTTAGCGGCCCATTAGCATTGATAGCTGTCAACACGGAGACAGTGGATTGAGCGTCAAGAAATGGAGCTTAATAATCAGCAAGTACAATTGAAAGTAGATGAACTACTTGTGTCGAAGTTTGTGTCATGATATATCGCAGTTGAGTGGTTCAAGTGTGTCATTGTGTTCGGCCTGGATTGCTTTTTTGTTAAACCCACGATGCCGTCCAAGAAGTACAATTCTCGTCGAAGATCCAGAATCGAGGGTACCTTTGGTTCCAGAGGAAGCTTTTCAGCATGGAATTCCTTATAATGTAAAGGTAAAGCAACGGTATCAGAAATATAAGTTATTGTTTGTAGGTTTCTGAGTCTCTATTTGTTTGAAACTGCAAACATATCTTTGTATTATAGTTTATTGGAGCTATGGATATTCCACGGCCTACTAGCAGAGTAGAAATTGTCGCTGCGATGCGCCGGGTTCGGGTAAGATGGATTCCAATATCACTTCATCTAGTTGTCCACATTGCCTTTTTTAATGTGATAATTTAACGTTTCTGGGTGTTTTTGCAGTTCGAATTCAAAGCCAAAGGAATCAAAAAACGTAAAGTTACATTAACGGTTTCCACTGATGGAATTCGCACTTGTGTTCGCAAAAAAAGTAGAAATAAGAAGGTAAGACTGCCATATAAAGAATAAGCTTGTTACACTGTCTTTCAAGTATGGCTTTCGCACGGTCTTGTGTATGGCTATGGCCTGGGTTGGAGCACCGATGATACCAAATTGCATCACGGTAAAAATCTTATAGGTACTGCGCCGATGCTGTAGATGTATTTTATAAGTCAGTGAATTATTTCATGTGAGAAAGTCGCGTTTTTACTTTACCTTCAAAAAAAAGTTTTCAAGAAGTGATCATTTTGTAGTGTTGTAATCCATGCAAAGTTTTATCAAACAAAGTTTTATGTCCTGATCAATTATTTGCTTCATCGTTAGATGTTAAATTAATTTAGGAATCTTACAGCTGTCCTTAATGTAGCTTATCATTAAGGGCGTTTTATTTTCTTTTACAGAAACAAATGAACGGCCATAACGCTGTGGATATAGTCCTAGAATCTCATCCGATCTATAGAATATTTTATGTTTCGCACGACTCGCAAGACGTTAAGATTTTTAGCTACATCGCCAGAGAAACTTCTACTTCCACGTTTCATTGTGTCGTGTTCAAAGCCAGCAATAAGGTAAGGAGTTACTTCTATTCTTCGGGTTCTGTTGTATTTGTGGGTGTCAAGTGCTAGAAGTATTAGTGCAGATCTAGCAATCTGCACGAAAAGCTTTTTGCATCTAAGTTCAAGGCACAAGTAGCAAAAGCTAGAGTGTTCTTAAACACAGGAGCACTCTCTTGAGAAAGTCACGTGTTGAGCTACTATTTGATCAGACG
>VRMD01000972.1:0-19852 GCA_009872375.1 Sminthurides bifidus | reverse complement strand
TAGGCAGTAATTCAATCATGGACGATGGGCGTTTCGGATTTACTAAAGTTACTTTATGGGAAGAGAGCCTTAGTCACTTACTAACGGGAATGAGAAGGCATAACAAGGGCTGAATTTTAATCTATTTTCTCTCAGCTCAAGTCATGAGCTAGTGATGATTTGAATGTGATCAGAGTGGCACTCAAGAAAAACCATCTAAGTATCTGTATTCCAATGTCGTAGCAAAAAGATTACGCCAATAATCAGGTGCTGGCAAAAAATTCCAATTCGGCTTAAATGAACATCCTGTTGCGTTTAAATACGCTTTTTGTCGGAATAGTTTCAATGCCGAGATCTTGATCGCAGACCTGGTTCGAATCAAGTGCTAGTGTCATTTGTACTACACCCATCTGCAGAGCTTAAAAGACTCATCAAAGTGTGAACAGCGATTTATCAGCAACTGGGAACAATAGTTTGAATTTGAAATTTTCCTGAGTCATTGGAACAAGTCACCCATTTTTCCATTGAGGAGTGGTTTTGTGCGGTACCGAGTAATCAATTGGATTACGCTTAAAGGGGTACCAAAGAGTATGAATTGTTTGCAAAGCGTGCGGAGTGAGAAAGTTTAAATAAAATCCACCTTGAGGTGCTGTTGGGCGTTTGTTGAAATTCAGATTTATGCACTTGCTCAACCAAGTTACCGTTACGGGGTTGCGGGTGGGTGCCTGCAGTGTTTAAGGATCTCGAAGTGTGAATTATTCAAGCGAAGGAAAAATGCCATATCTTTTCAAGTTCTCCAAGAAAAAACCAAATAGAAAAAAGAATCAACACAGCTCAGCCTCGTCCGTTAAATCATCGAATCGTGGCCATCAGTCCCGCCGTAGACGGGTAAGCACGCTTTGTCCGCTCCAAGTTGCATCTTGAGTGAAAAATTGCACAGTTACATTCAATTCACGACGACAGAGGCAAATCGGAACGGAACTTTAAACAAGGGCAAGATGCAGTAATAGTAATGGCCAGCGGGCTTGATCGCAGCGCAGCTGTGGTAATCCGTTGACGAATTAGTGGAAACCAGAAATGTGCGGTTCGCGAGATGAAGAGATCGACATTCCAACTTGGAGATGATAAAATGTATAGCTTTTAAGGCAACGGTCAGTTCACCGGGATGACTTAGCACCTTGATGCGGAGTGCAGATGTGTCGATGGAAAAAAGGCTCGGATTTATTGCAAGATTGCAAGATTTCAAGGTTTCATGGCCGCAGAACCGTTGCCTGGTTGTCAAGAAAAAAGCTTAAAAGTCTCGGCGTTTTTGATTGAAGCTTCAAGCATGATAATGGATGTAAAAGTATGCGTGCCGCTGCCACTTATTTTATCCGATTTAACTCCCAGAGTTGGTATAAAGCTGACTGGTCTAAACCTGCCAGGTAGGAATACAAATGATAAATCTGAGAGAAAATTGCACGTGGGCAAAAATTTAGCGCTCCTCTCTCCTTCTCAGGTAAATAAATGCTTTCTTGACGTTCGCGTGCATTTCTTTCAACTGGTGATTGGCGGTTGGAACTTGAGCCAAGAGACTTGTCAGTTGCATCTTGGAGCATTAATTTGATCTTGATTTGATCGATTAGGAAAGGAAACACGTTTGAAGGCGTAGAATTTATGCTAATTTCCCGAATTTTTAGACGACTTGTCTTCCTTCAAACGTTTGTTGGACGGGATTTCGAGTATGTGCAAGTGTACTTTTCACATTACTGCTTTGCTAGTTTGTTAGCTGCCGAAACGTTTAAGCTTTATTATTCACCGATCAAGCAACAGGAATGAGCACAAGGGAGGGGAGGGAAAGCAGAGAAACTAATCGGATGAACTAAATTAATAACAAAGTATTTTATGTATGCAGAACAGATCTTATAATCAGGGAGGTGTAGTAGTGGCAACTTTCAAGCACAATAGCGTTTGTGGAATTAGAAAATAAATGCAGTTTTTATGCACATTGTTTGTACTTGTCAGAGGAACAGATCGCAAAAGCTTGCCAGTGTGAGAGAAAGAAAGAGTTATGATTATCGTGCTGTGCGGTGGGGAATATTTTCATGTTGATTAGAAACGCCTTTTTTCTGTTCATCCGTTTAATCCTTGTTTCAAAGGTAACACAATAGCATTACAAGACAGGAGAGCGGAAGGAAACAGGAGGTGGATTTTGTCTCGTTCTCTTCCTGGTTTCCTCGTGGAAATTCAGAGAGTTTATGTGATGATGCTGGTAATGACACGAAATGAACTGTTGATGAGCACCAAACGAATTGTCGACCAAATGGTCTTCATATGTTCTAATTTCGCGTGAGCACTAGGAATGGGTAATGAACTGTTCGTGGAGAATTCCGGACCTGGCTCTCCAGCTACCAGACCCCGGAAAGTTAATTGCTGAAAGGAAGCAACTCTCCTGTCTTTCATGTATGTCTAATTAAAGTTATCCCGTGTGTCGAAAATTTTGCGGGTCACACGTCACACAGCCCAAAAGCTAATTACGAAATACTCTGGGTTGAAAATAGTCTTTGGTGTCGTTAAACCATTTGTGTTCCATGCCTTCGGAGCTCCCGGCTGTGGGCAATAAAGTTACGTCGCGGGCAGCTAACGATCCTGGAATGTGTAGTAACTGTGCAACACCAAAGGGCCAAAGGATACATCGTCAAAAAATAGAATTCTCACTGGTATTTGAATAAACGGGGAGATTTCCTCATTTTGGTCCTGTGTGGATAGTGGATGTTCAAAAAAAGGGTCGAGTCAGTGTATATTATGATAGGAGAAGATTTGGAGGAAACATACAGCAGTGTAGCTGGTTGGTTCACTTTTTTAGGGTAACAATATTTTTACAACAGGGAACCAAATAAACTACAAGAATTTGAATCCTTTTTTCCGCACCTCATTAGTTTTGAAAAGAAGAATATGGAAACATGTGAGAACACTTTCCTTATGAACTGAGCCTTTGAGTAATTGTGTACAAATCTGATCGTTTACAATTCAAGTGGCTGAGATCCACGCAATTCAAATTAAAGACTTTTCAGTGTGCTCAAAGAGAGCCTTATTTACTCGCCCACAATAATCCAAGTCAGTGGGCCTATTGTTGATGGATGTCACCTGATGCCTGAATTATCCCACTGACCGGTTTACCCGAGTCGGAGGTCATATTGTTCCATGCTAAGCTGTTACACAACGCCCAGAAACGAGGCAAAAGTATCATGCTGCTGAGTAGGTCAGGAGGAGAGAAACTAAATGTGGGCTTACATGCAATGGAAAACGTGCTACGACTTTGACCTCTCGGTAATGAAAAACCATACACGGAAAAGGTGTTAGGTTTGATATAAGCGAGGAAATTAAAGACATGGAGAGGAGAAAAAATCCATTCGGAATGGTCTTTCTCTGAGGGGCAGGTTTATGATGAGATTCCTGAGTGTGTCAAGAGCAAGAAATTTGACGCAAGAGGAGGTGATCGTGGATGATAAAGTGCATATAAGAAAAAAGAATAAAAATAGACGATCTGCGTTTAACTTCCAAGGCATGTGGATGTAAGATGTTGAGGTGTCGGAAAGGGATGAAACAAATTGAATGTTTATAAGAACAAGTTACTCGTATGTTGCACTTGAGACTTGAGAGTCGTAGTTATGAAACGTCCGTTGGTCAGCTCAATGAAGCTAATTCACATTCTGCTCGAGAACCTGTAAGGCTGCATAAGTTTGTGACTTTTACATCTGTGTGTGCCTTAAGGCATTCCTCGCAGTATCTGCTTGGAGCTTTCTTAAATGTTTCAAGTTGGAAGCCCTATGTGTATATGTATGTGAGAATAAATTTCCACGTTAAGCGGAGATAAATTTCTCTTTGTTTCCTTTTTCATCCGTTTAGGATTCTGGTAGGCCTGGTCGTATAGTATCATGCTGTTTGGTTGTTGGGAAGGGCAAGATGTTAGGAAGGAAGGCAGTGGTTGAAACGAGATTCCTTGTTTTGTTGCGGTGATATCCTACTAACGAGCTGTAAAAATGCATCCGAAGCACGTATAATCCTAAAGAATAATATCAGCTCCGGCTGCCTTAGAACAAGATCTCTGGGTCTTAGAAGATGATTTCTTGTTGTCTACCAATTCGGAGGTATGGCTTAGGTGGGTGCCTTTTCTTACGGATGACTCCGCCATAAACAAATCTTGTTGCCTGGTCCTGGAAGGCGATACCCTGGAGGGTCTCTGGAGAATTTAGTACCAAAATATGTGCTTTGACTGACTACCTCTGTTCAGTTCTCACATTTACGTTCCTTATTAGTCTCACAAGTCTCCTACCAGGTTACGAGGAAAGGATTGCTGCCACGGGATTTTTAGGGAGCTCGCTTTTAAAAGTCAGCTAACGGGTGAGGGACCGGCGTTACTATGCTATGCACCGGACTGTAGTCAATAGATCGTTTGGAAGCTACGCTTGAAAACTCCTTGTGTATTGCTATGATTGTTGCGCCACGAACACTTGTTCATGGAGGGGAGTCATGAATTACAGGTGATATATAATAGAGAATAGAGGGTACTCACTGAGGAGTTGGTGGAGATTAAACGTGTGTTTCGGAGGGTGTAAGATTCAATCATGACTTGTGGCCATGAAAATCAGGCTGGAGGGTGAAATGGTGGACTTGAGGAAGATAAGGAAAAAAACGTTGTGTTGGTTTTTATACAAGTATACAATTCTGTTGTGATGATGATGTCTCCGAGAGATTTGTTCTGCTCACTCATCTCCGACTCTTGAAATAGTGCGATGAGAGCTACGAAGCAATGGGGAGAAAGAAACGGAGTCTAGGAACAAGAGGATAGACGAACGGTTGATAAAATGCTTCAAGAGTGACTGTTAACAGGGAAAAGATGGTAGTGAAGATGTGGAATCCCACGGTTGTGAATTGGACGTAAGCACAGGTGGATGATGAAGGTGCGCGAATCAGTAGTTTAAAGAGTTGTCCGTTCGTGTTGTGTGAGAAAGTGCTGCTGCAAGGAAGGTGTGTGGGGAAGAATGAAGAGACGGGAAAACGGCAGATTAGAAACTTGCGTTGGGTTGTGAGCAACTGGTTGTGCTGGTATGCGAGGTTAAGGTTTTGTTGGTAATCAGTGAAGATTGTGGAAAATAGTAGTGCTGCTGATGTGACAAGGAAAGCTTCTTCCCACAGCTTGTTTAGGAGATTACGACAAGATTTCTGTGAAAGTCAAACACATTGTATTTGTCTAATAAGTGTTTGTGAGAAGCGATAATCTGCTCTTTGATATCGGAGAGTTTTTTTTCAAATTCCTTTCCCAACGGCTAAAATACAAGAGGAGAAAACTTTTAGCAGAAGAAGAGAAACATTGTAACCGTGGTCGGGATACTGAAGGTGCAAAATTAGTTCCATGTTTATGTTGTGGAGTGATGCATGACCTTCGGCGGGTGCTTACGAGTCGGATCGGTTAAGAGCCTCATGGAGTATTTGCATACGGAATACGGACGCAGATTACTTGTCGAACACAATAGTGGTGTAATTATCGCTGGACTTTAAACTAGGAGTGCTTTGTGCAAGTCGAGGGAGACGGAGTAATTTGTTATGGGTGTGTGTACTAATGAAGAGATTCTTAAAGGACTATTTGTACATGTTAATGTCCTAGAAAGCGTCAGAGAGAATCCGGTATCTTACCCAGTTTAACGTCCACAGAGATAGGCGTAAGAGCTGATTCTGATCCTGGGATCCTACGACAAGAGCTTTCAGTTGTCGCAGATGCGGCGAAGATAAACGTGGTGCATTTTCCTTGTTTGTTGAAAATGATGACTCAGAATGCGTTTTTAGTGGAAGGTTCAAGTGAGTGAATCGGTTGTGATTTATCATCGGTTAATGTATTGCTTACTTTGAAAGCCATGCCGGACGTTTCGGGAAATGGGACTTTGGATTCAGCGCAGGAATATCAGGTTACAATCCACTCCTTTGCATTCTGTGTTAAAGTAAATTATCAAAGTGCTGAAATAATGAAAAATGGTCAGTACGTTACAAGAATGAGTCAGGATTTCCTCGGGCAGTCTATGAATATGAAAAGGTCAGCAAGTGACCCGCATGTATTGTCTGTAAAATGAGTATTGGTTACGCTGCTATGTACTACGAGAGTAGCTGCGAGAGACAAAAGCCCGGTTGAAATGATGGAGTCGCGTGGAAGATGCTGTAAATATTCCACAATACAATTATGACAGGTGACATGAAAAGATGTCAAATGTCAGTCACAGTTGGCGGTCCTGCTTACACGTTGATTGATAGTAGGATGGGTTAAAATAATCTCGTGTCCAGTGTCAGGAGTAGGAATGCAGGTCTAGGCTTTCGCATTGGCGACTGACGTTGCCTAGTAGCAATTCGATGAAAGTCAATGGAGTTTGTGGTACGAGTATGCATCAAATGCTGTTTCAAAGCCCTACGGGGAAGTTTTTAATTCGTGACGAATGAACAAATGTTAGGTCAACAGACCAACGGCTGATCGTGTACAGTATAGCGGATGTGGCGATCTTGTTTCATGTTGGTCACGCAGGTGAGGAAGTTGCAGATCGTCGAAGAAATTGACTGAGACGTTGTTGATCAGCAATGGTTGCTGAGCTCAACTTATGCGATGAGGGAGTTTTAACTAACTGAATTTAAGCTGTTAAATGGGTTAGTTGAGGATGCTGGTCAGTTGAAACTTTGATATTGGGATGTTTGATCTTGGCTTGGTGTCTTGCAGTGGCGCAGGTGTGTTTTGTAATCGACTCGAGTTTATTGGTAGTGGGCTTGATGCGTTAAGTTGACTTTGCGCTCGTGAATCGTGGTTTGACTCGGTAATGAGGCTGGATGCGGGCTTTGCTCAAAGCGCTGGTGTTTGGAATTGAAAAGTCGAGAGTGAATAGTGATCGGCAGAGTTTAAAACAGTTGAGCAAAAGACAGGGCCCAGGAGTTGGTCAAGTGGCTGAGGAGCACTCCCATCTCAGGCGACTTAAAAATGACAGAAGCCAAGCTGTACAAGCTGGACAGCTACATATGTAGTGAATACTGCTGATGGCATGGTAAACGGATTTTTTACCCCTTGATTAGATTCTGTAAGGGCTGGAATTTGTCTTGTGAACGAGTTTTTTTTAAAATACGTGGTCTCTGAAACGGACAAGATGACGCTGGCTCCCTTCACAGTTCCTTCTGGAGCCTGGATAGTCTAGTGGCTTCAGCTCATATGATGATGGCACATACATTGGATGAAATGAGAAGATTCGGATGGACTTTTCAAGGCCGTCGAGAAAGTTTTTTATGCTCATTTCAATAAAGAAGTACGTTTTTGTTACTCTCGAGTCTGTTGTTCCTAAACCACAGAGTGACTTAGCTGCTGGAACAAGGAGTTGGCCCCTTGAAGGAGGCGTGGAGAAGGCTTATCTGACCGAAGGAACTGATCCACGTTTGCTGTTTAGATGGTAGCAATCAGAATTCTGGACTTTGTTGGTCAGTGAATGTGGATGCAACTGCGCCTTTCGTTGTGTTTTAATGCTTATGTCAGTCCAAGGTCCAGTTTGTTAATGTTACTATCATTGAATCGATTTCGAATCTTGGTCAGTATGGTTTTACGAATATGAATTTCGGTAATTGTCAACATTTGACGAATCCGCGCATCTTAAACATGTTGATTCTCAAACTATTTCTTTGATACCCTTTTTGCAATCCATTTTGTATGTTACCATCTCACTTAAGGGAAATGCCCGTTTGGTCGCCGTATTGCTTAACCTTAGTACACGAAGTTAGATGAAAGGTGGTCAAGCGGTATCTCCATTTTTTGATCCCCCACCGGCTTTTCCGTGACTAAAACTTCTCCAACGAAAATTATTACAGAATGAGAAAAAGATTGAATTCGACACGGACAGCTTGAAATTAGTAGTAAAACTCAGCAAAATCCTGAAATAATGTTCGCATGTTGTGTGGCCACTTGACCATTAACCGTTTTGCTTACTTTACAGGCGCCAGATCGTGGAGTGGCATGGGAGTACCATTCCGTAACGGTTACAAGAGTAAGCGGCTACGGCTTCGGAATAGCTGTCAGCGGGGGTCGAGACAATCCTCATTTTGCGAACGGAGACCCTGCCATTGCGATTTCTGATGTACTTAAAGGTGGCCCGGCAGAGGGAAAATTATTGTGAGTGCACTTGTAACATTGAATTTGTTGAAGAACTTGCGTGTTCATGACGTATTTGTTTACTTAATCATGTGGTTGAAAGGAGAACGTTTTGTTGCACCTGCCATTCATTAGTAGCAGTACCTGAGCTAAATGTTGAATCTTTCTCCGAAATTGCAGAGTAAATGACCGTATATTATCCGCCAATGGAATCTCTTTGGAGGTAGTGGACTATGCCACAGCTCTTCAAGTACTTCGAGACTCTGTCCCTACCGTTCAACTGGTCATTAAACGCCGGGTTGCTGTACCCGGAGGGGAAAATAGCACTTTTAAAGTAACGTTAACCAAAAAGAAGCGGAATGATGGTGAGTGTGAATGGTTCTGACTCCATGCAAAAGCTCAGCCACTCATTTGATGGTGTCAAATATGGCAAAACATCGTACCAAGCTGTATCGTGAGTGCATATCAGTCCGTTAATGTATTTTTGATTCTGGCAATTCTATTTTAGATTTTGGCATAGTACTGGGGTGTAAACTGTATATAAAAGAAGTCACAAACAAAGCTGCAGATAAGGAAAATGCTTTTGAATGAAGGGGACATCGTACTAAAAATTAACAGCAGCAGTACAGACGGAATGACACTTAAAGAAGCGAAAAAACTGATAGAAAACACCAAGGAAAAACTACAACTTACTATTAAGCGAGACAGCCAAAGTCAAAGTTCAAATGGATTTCCTGTGGGTTCTCCCAATGGGGCTGCCGCTCAGCTCCAAACACCTCAAGCAGCTTTCAAGGGTAGATGAAGCTTTTTTGCAATAATCTCAGCGTTTTCAAGCTAGGATTTCGGACGTTGAGCTGATCTAAATGGTCCGAATCTTTTGTTCACAGGTAGCAATTATTTAGAGCTAATGGATAGTCGGCCATCATATTCTAGTCAGAATTTATACGTTCAACCACCGACAAGAGATGCTGGAAGGCTAAACCGGAGTGGAATGGAAGATGATAAAAATAATTTGATGAGGCTGCGCCGAGGACCAGTGGTTGGTCAAGATCAGGCTCACCAACATCAACAGCAAATGATTTATGACCCACCACCACCTCCACGCCCACCTCCTCCGCGAGCCGAAGGTACGTTGGCATAATTGGAATCGCTCTTCATTGAATTTCTCGATGGCTTGACGTTTATTAAGTGCCAAGTAACGTGCTTGGGGCTGTGTCCGATCATAATTTTGATGCTGACAGTGGATTGCCAAAAATCGCGAATCAATAAAGACGAGGCAACTTTTATGGGTCTTGCATATGGTAATAGTTGCGAATATTGTATTTTCAGATGAAATAGGATTTTCTGATAACGAAACCTACTCACCACGACGGCAGTTGGTTTTCGATGAGGATGCTCAAAATTCAAACCGGCTTAGCACAAGCACAACTTCGCCGCATAGCAGGAGAGCCAAGATTCGTTACTTTTGTGAAAGAGGCTGGTAGTGTTGGCATACGACTTACAGGTACTTTAAAAATGAATGGGGTTTGAATGTACAGCCTTAATTTGCAAATTCACTGACCAAATGAGTTTCAAGCATAGTCAAACTATTCGGGAAGATTGCTATATGTTTTTACTGTGTAACAGGTGGTAATGCAACCGGCATTTACGTTGCGGCTGTGCAGCCCAATTCGCCAGCTGCTGTGCAAGGACTGGAACCTGGAGATAAAATATTGAAAGTGAACGAGACCGACTTGGCAAACATGACACGTGAAGATGCTGTGCTACTACTCCTAAACCTTCAAGACACGATTACAATGCTGGTGCAGTTCAGACCAGATGAGTTTGAAGGCATCAAACAGAATGGGGATTCGTTTTACATCAAGGCACATTTCAACTACGAGCAGCCGCGGAAGAACGAAATGGCATTTAAACGAGGGGATGTGTTTCACGTAACGGATACGCTCCATAACGGCGCTGTGGGTTCGTGGCAAGCCTATCGTGTTAACAAGCTTGGACAGGATGGAGAAAAAGGAGTGATCCCAAATAAGTCTCATGCTGAAGAATTCGCATTGCGCGACGTGACAAAAAAAGAAGGAGCGGAAGTTACCAAAACTGGCAGCTTCTTTCGCCGAAGACGTCCAGGAGGAAGTACAAGAAGATCAAAGAGCTTAAATTACGAAGAAATTTACAGTGAAACCATTAAGTTTCCCGCTTATGAACGGGTATTGCTGAAGCATCCTGGATTTTTTAGGCCAGTGGTTCTTTTCGGCCCTGTGGCGGATATTGCCAGAGAGAGACTTCTACGAGACTATCCAGAAAAGTTTGCTATGCCTTCAACAGTCGGAGATTCCAGTTCCGAGGGGCCAAAGCCTATTAAGCTATCGGGGATTAAGCAGATTATTGATCAAAATAAACATGCTCTAATCGACGTGACGCCCAATGGAGTTGAACGCCTTATTTTTGCTCAGATGTATCCTGTCGTGATATTCCTAAAAGCTGAAAATAAGCAGATAGTGAAGGAAATCCGTAATGGGGTTGTAAATACGAACAAACAAACTTCCAGCTTAAGTTTATTGAGGTGAGACTGTCAGGATAGAAAGAAAAAATGCGAGCACATGTGAATTAGCTTGTCCGTTAGACCATAATTGTAATAATGTTGACTTCTTCTTACAGTCGGTCACCAAAACGACGTCCTAGTACTAAAAAGCTGTTTGAAGATTCTTTAAAGTTGGAAAAGAATTATGGGCACATCCTAACGAATTCTTTGAACTTAACTGATTCGTGGTACCGCCGAGTTCGAGATGCCATTGATCGCGAGCAGAATAAGCTGATTTGGGTAGCTGATGTCAAGGTAAGGCCCCTTCATAATCTGCACGCGTTTTTTACAATTGAGTGCAGTTGTTCAGCATGCATCATGTTGGCGTTTTTAATAGACCTTGTTTCGACACGAAAGTCAGGGTGGAAATGGCATGGAAGGAAGTTCATTAGTATCTTATTCTCGCAATTGTAACAATAACTACATTGCTGGTTACATATTATCCTCGCCCATTTACTCCCAGCACCCCCTCTGTAGGATACTTGAACTTTGACGGTAGTTTTTGTCGCTTTGTAGAAGACGAACTTTGGGAAACTACCCTTGGTTTCGTTTAATCGTTACCGTATGTTGTAGAAAAAGTTTTCAGTAATATAATTAGGTTTTTCCGTTACCGTACCATAAGCAAGTAGGTTTTGTGTCATCCCATTTTCAAAAATTTGCATTTCAAGATAATATCACAAAAATGCCATTACAACAGTTTTTGTTCAAAATCGGTGCATCTGCTGATATTCTATTGTACTTGTGCTCGTTTGTTTGTATGTTCACATCTGCTAATTGCTATTTTGTTTCGTGTTGTACAATCAGTCTCCTGGAACTGGCACTGATCCGCTAAACTGCTCTTGCTGACGATGATTTCTTCCTTTTCCCTACCATTACCTCACCACGATACTCTTACGCTTCTTCGCCTGAGTCCGAAGTTGATGTGGATGCGAATGAGTTGAAAGATCCTACCAATTCTAACATCAATAAATCTACGTCTGACCCTTCCCTTAATGGTGGACCTGATGAACTCAACGGGTCTGTACAACTGCCTAACTACAATTCGCCCCCTCCATACTCAAACATGGGCAATGGAACAAATGGCAGTTTTGTTCAGGTTTGAACACCGTGGATTTTCGGCTAACAAGTAGAGAATTTACCCAGTAGCACTCAGAACTAACTTTCTTCAATCTGTTTTTCAGGACGTGTTCAGGATAACGAAAAAGCAAAGGGATTATACACCACCGCCGAATATACCAACGGTTAATGGCAACGGAAATCCGCCAACTTTGCCTAAAAACTCCAAGGTTGTTTTAACGCACTCGCCTCCGGACTCACCAATCGCAAACTACTCATCCCCACCCCCACAAATCGACAGGAGCAAAAAGCCAAGTGGTTCAGCTAAATCAGCAACCGAGCGTCTCTTCGGTGACACTTACGGTGCATTGGGAAATGATGGAAGGCTAGATCCAAGAAACAGTTCCATGAGAAATGTAATTTATTCATGTGACTAATTCTGGGTCTTTTCGTTGAATCTTGAAACATGTTTGACCATGCATTCTCGTTTTGCACAGATAAATGGACTACGAGAAGAAAGCAACTACGACAACACTGCAAATTATCGATGGACTCCGCAGAAGTCCAGCCATCAACCAAGCCATATGTCTCACCCGCATCAATACAACCATCATAACGGATCGGTTGGCCTAAATGGTGAAAACTCTGAACATGACCTCTACAGTAGATATTCTAGATCCCCTGCCAATGGTATAGAGGACGGCCGAGAAGCTTCGCCAGGGAAGTTTTCTTATTCCTCTTCGAACGGACACGCGTAAGTTTAGCACTCTTCCTCAGATTTTTATTATGCCAAAAGTACCAGTTCGAGCACAATTATATTCAAATGTAAATTTGGTTTTCTGCAGTGGTACACCTCGAATCAATTACAAGCCAGCACCTCCCCCAAAGGCTTACAAGCCTGTGCCACCGCCAAAACCACAAAAAATGTATTCCAATTCCAACTATGGGATAAACGGGTCAAGCACTCTACCAGAAAGCAACTATATGAATGGGAAGTTGCCTGATCCATCCACAAACATCGATAACGACAATGGCGGTTTCGATTCTGGTCACGGCTCGAGCCTCGATCGCAGTAGCAGAAACTACAGTAAATACATTTACCCCCCGTCAAGTCGAATGACTCCGTCATCCACTTCCTCAGTACACAATCAGCCTTACTACTTAAACGTCCCTGTTCCGAAATCGCAACCAACTACACCCGGATTGACAAGCCATCATCAGCAAATAGATCTAGTTAATAGGGAGCAGAGAGGTTCAGCTTTCGAGCTTTACAGGAAGCCTACGGACATTTGTTCACCACCACCGCAACACCATCAGAGGGTTTACCGGTAGGTACCACATCTTATCTAGCAACTGTAGTGGTCATTCATTGCTATGAGTACTGATGTTTTATAATTTTTAACCATTAAATATTTTATATAACAGATAACCCCATCGAAGGCTTTCTGAACCCAAACTTGGCATTATATGATTAGGAATATCGCCTCACAATGAATAACTTGACACCCAGTCAATGATTTTGCTGAAACCTGGTCTCTGACTTTGCGGATACGCCTGCGTGGAGCTCAGACAAAAGTAGATCTTCAGTTTTTTGCAACTTAGTTCGTATTTACCCTTATTTCGCAGTGCCATTTTTAAACTGCTAGGAGCTAGTTAAACTCTTCTTATATCTTTTGTTGTTGTAATTACTCTCTGATGAACTGTCCCAACCTACTTGGATTTTGTTACTGTGAATGCAAATCACGTTAACGTCTGTATATTACTACCGCATTGCTCAAATGAAAAGACACGTTTGCAGAGGCTTACTGTTCATGCTTATCTTTATCTTACCTTAAATGTTGTACTGATGTTTTTTCACTATATTTAAAATATCAAAGTCCGTCTAATGGCTTGCACGGGATGTCGTTAGAATACCACTTATTTATATTGTATGCAACAAGATACCCGTATGTCTAGTTGAAAGAACACAATTATAGTTACGTTATGTGTTATTCTTTGGTCAACTGCAGCTGCTTCACGAGTTTTGTAATCCTTTTAAAACTTAATGAAATAAAAGTTGTATCGATAGTAGCCTTTGAAGTGAGCATTTTTTGCTCTATCTGAATTGTGAACCACTTGTTTACCTAAAAGCTGAATGTGAGTATCCACGAATCAAAAAAAGCTGAAAATGGCATCCTTGGTTATCTCGTTATTTCCAATTGGCTTGATGGCATATTTTCAAAAACCTGTTAGGAATTAAAGTTCTATTAGGAAACATGTAGACCGGTATGACACGATTAGATTTGGCTAAAATAAATTAGCAAGGTATCAGATTTATTAGTAAGGCTTTAGAATCTAAATAATGAGGAGACCAGTAAGACCAGCGACAGCATTTACGTCACGCCTACAACAAAACGATCCTGCCTATACGGATCGGATCATTGATTGTTTAACTTTCTGGTTGTTTACTTTCGAGCACCCGGACAGCTTGTTTATTCTACCAAAAAACTCGGAACCAAGCTAGAAACCAGTTTAAAAAGCGGTAGTAAAGATGCACAACTGTCAACATCTTGTTTCAGGTGAAAGCTGAACAGGGATTCAATCCTTGTCTGACAAACCAGATCTTCTTTCGGGTTTAGCATTCCTGAATCTTGGTGATTTGTTTCGTAAGCGTGCAATGGGAAAAATCAAGGTCTCGAGTGCCCATGTTATCAAAAGTGTTACAGTTTTCCTGAATATTCAAGCCTGGTTGAAGTAGGATCAAGTTGGGGGATCAAGTAAAGGACAAAATTAGGTAAAACTAGTTTTATAGGAAACAAGCCTGCTGTAACTCAACTTTATACAAGTTTTTAATGCTATCCATAAAAATGTCCATCTGGTTTGGCAACCGAAAGGATTTAGGTCAATGTCACTCTAAGTCTTAGCATGCATCGGATATGTCACGGCAACTTTCGATGTCAGAAACTTATTCACGAGCGAATTTCACTGATTCAATTATTTATTTTTCCATCTTCTGACACAACGAGTCTACGTAGCTGTGGGTAATAAATGCGATTGGTCATACCACCTATTTCATACGTTAATACACAAAAGATAGCTATTAAAAAATTAGAAAGGCTCTTACTGAATTTGTGCGCAAAATTGTTATCTTGAGATGTAGAAAATCAGCTTTACAAGCTTAATTTAGAATCCTTGTTAATCAGCAGGATGAATCCGGAAAGCTTAACGGGATACTGAAAATCTCACCCAACAACATGAAAGCAGCAATAATATCCCTACACGTATTGTTTGGCATACACACTGTTAGCACGTTGAGACTGCTCTGAAGATTTAAACCTTGCTAGGGTAGGAATATTTTAAGGTGGTCGTAATAGAATGACTTGGTTAATGTACATCAATAGCTTACACAGTAGCAAAACGCAATCACATCATCGTTTCATATCCTATCGTGTCTTATTTGCAACGCAACAGGATGTGAAATGTCATTTGAACAGTCAAAAAAGTACAAAGAACGTCTGCTAAGTAACTTAAGACTGGTTTTCAGGTAAGACTGCAGCGCATTATTAACTTACATTCTAAAAGAGATTTATAAAATAATTCCATCTTTGTCCAGCCTTACACTTGTGTCGTAGAAATAATCAGGATTGCAAATCATCACTTGTATTAAATGATTAAGAAATGGCTATTATGGCTTGTGACTGAAATGTACATGAAAGCGGACAAGTTCATTTAGCACGCTCTGATTTCTGACACAAGAAGTTCTAAACTAATAATAATCACACAGGGTTTTGCACCCTCAACATTCTAAGATTCATGTTCAGCTATAAGCACGATACGATGCAATAGCCCCATTAATGACTTCTAAGTTCGTTGAGTAGAACTCAAATACTCGCTTTCATGTAGCTAATTATGTAATGCGTCTCTTTTTCTCTAACATTTACTTAAAAGTGAGTTTGTTTGTACTTTTCTAAATAGGAAGCACATTAAGTATACGAATTGACTCGAGCTGAGTGGTTTTGACGATCATACGAAGTGTATGACCGGGTAGGGATGCCACTTTTGGAACTCATCTGCTGCTGAAGTAACGTTGCATCCCTCCGATCTATCCATAAGATCATTGACTCCTAAATGGGCAGTGTGGACGAAGTTTGTAGGTTCCCCGATCATGGAACGATCTATTTTTCTTCTCTGGAATAGCCAAATTGAGTCACAATTAGGTAAGAATCAAAAATGTTGGCTCTGACCCAAATTGACCCCCGTAAATAACGATCACTCATAGCCTTTCTTCGAAACTTGTTGACATCACTGATAACTGACAAGACAAGTAACTGTTTCAAGCAAAGGCGAAATTGCAAAATACTCCCATACCCCAGAAAAGCACAAAAGCTTACAAGGTCCCCAAACGGAAACCAGTGGACCAGTTTTAGATTGCATACGAGTAAAAAGTCATGGCAAATCCCAAAGCAATGTCACGGCACCATTCAGAGGCACCATGGCAAGATACACTAGTCCTCACATCCCATATAAAGCATGTATATTACATAAAGCTAAGAGGCAGTTGCTTTCTAGTGCAAATCAGCTATAATCGCTCTCTTCCTGAACTAAACCAGCTACAGATCGACCTCCTCTCATCTCCTAGGACAAGGATTTGCCAATTCCATGCGGAAACAAATAGTTACAATTTCAACCACGCAAAACTGCATCATCCTCCCTGCTCATGACTCACATTACCGATATGCTGGTCTCCCCTCATCTCCTAGGACAAGGATTTGCCAATTCCATGCGGAAACAAATAGTTACAATTTCAACCACGCAAAACTGCATCATCCTCCCTGCTCATGACTCACATTACCGATATGCTGGCAGATACGGAAAAGAATTTGTTCACTTTGCTGAATTGCTACTTGCAATAAACAGATAGTTAACAAGCCAGCTTTGCCAAGCTGTTGAGCGAAAAATGCACGGCACCCACAGCGGCAAATCTAAAGGTACAAGTTTATAAACGTTACAGCAAAATGCATCACCAGCTATAAATGCAGACTTGATACCTTATCAGCCAGCCTGACACTTCGACCGTGAATGAACCTAATTGAAAGCCGAGATAAGATAATGTTTACTCAACGCCTGCATACTTGTCTAGCCAAGATGCAACGCTGAATTCAGTCTTTCACACCTTCTCGCTTCAAAATAGAGAATAGTGAGTAGGCCCAATTATCAAAATGCAGCAGTTTTCGCTTCATGCAACATGTCATTCAAAAAGCAAAAGCGTTGACAAAGTCCAACCACCGACACAATGGTTTCCAAACGCGTCTTTAAAGACTACTTTCCAAAACCCATGAAAATAAATTTGCATTAAACAAATATTGCACAATCATTGCAACTATACCTGCGGCGGTGGTGGAGACGGTATACAGCACACGAACCACTGCAGAAAGTCCGATGAATGTAAACTGCTGGGTGACATGGTAATTAAGTCTTAGGCTCACAAGTCAGATGAATACTGTCGAAATCCTCTAGTCACAAAATGAGTATGGTCTGCAGCAAGTTTCTATTCAAGCACAGGTTGTCTTCCGCACCTACTGATTGTATCCACACAAGAATATCCTTAAGCTCTCCAGTTAAGATCCACGGGACGTATCCATTTGTACTTCGCAGAGGTTTTGTCCACAGGTAAAATCTAGTAAGCCAAAGGAAATTAAAATCAGTGCATGATTTACTCCATCCCAACTACGGACCGAATAGCCAAACTTTTAATCAGCAATAACGTCTCTTTTAATGTTCTAATTGTAGTCACATTGTACAACTTAAAATATTTCAACTTACTTGATTCTATTCAAATTGAAGCGATGCATCCACTAACATCACTAGCTTCGTTTCATTACTGACCAGCGCAGCGTAGCACCATGCACTAAGAGTATTTGTGTACAGAGGACTACTACCCTCGATAGAATTTGCAACTTGCACTTCACTCGCGTGTGATCCGATTGAAACTGAAATGCCGTGTATCCCTTGTCGTTTTTTCATCAGCTTCGAACTAAATCCAGTCCCACACGACAAGTTTAGATTCGTTTATTCTCGTTTCTTCACTATCACAGATCGATGATGGTATTATGGCTGAAAAGTGGAAACCAATAAAAAATTTAAGTTGAGGCGAGCGTACGAACTTCAAGAGCTCCTGTAAAATTATGGCGATTCTAAATTTGCACTGAAGCGAAGCCACACCTGTGAAACCTATCGGGCTAAATAACGAGAGGTCTACAGTAGAAACTACAAATGCAAACGGCAGGAGCACGATAGCAAGATGATACGGGATTACATTATCACCACGCCAGTTGCAAATTAATGATAAACCTTGGTCTCAAGTCACTCAAGAACTCATTGACGAGATGATGGAATACTCTTCTGTTTCTCCTGTACTTCTCTCCTAGTTCGTCAACTATGTTCTGAAGTTTCGTTGTAGTATACTACGGCGATCTTCTTGTAACTTGAGTACTTGCTCAAGCACGTACCACAACTATACTACTTTGACGCTATCAAGAACACCAGGTCCGTCAACTATATCTCGCAGGACGTTAAACCTAATTCTATTCTATGTCTCACCTGAAATTTTTCTTCTTTGACTGACAAGAAACTTGACGTGATGCAGCAGTGAGTCTGCAGTGAGCAAAGACACGGTTGTTGTGAAAACCAAGATTTCAATATGTAGGCGACAGGCCAGATCTGCGAGCAGGAACCACTTGAACAGGGTAGAAAAGATTGCAGTTTTGACTTGCTGAGACCGTCTGTATTGAAGAATGAGAGAACACGGGATGTGAAATAGGCAAGATGAGATATTGCATGTTCTTGAAGCAATGCTCTTGCGGGAGCAAGCCGAAGAAGTTTTACCTGAAGGTGAATATAGGTAATTCGCACACACGCAGGAAGGCGTCTTGAGTCTTTTTGCACTACGTCTCTCGGACAAGATGCACGCACTTGAGAGGGACTTGTTTTAAATTAAACACGGTCTCATCTTCTTCTGCCTGAAAGAAATATTAAATGCAAAAGGTTTTGGCTCAAGCCTCTTGTAATGCTGGCTGTTTATTCTCTTCTCTGACTCTGCTGATCTTTAATCGGAGCACAAGATTTTACGTACGTCTTAAGATGTTAAAATTCGCAGTATGGACACAAATGCAGCAGCGAAGATGAATTCTATTGCATCTCTGGCGTACTAATATACGCAATGATCTTCTGTGGAACGGGAGAGAAACACCCAGCTGATAAAGCTGCAGGGGATATCCAACATCCAACAGGATGTGATGAGTTGCAGGGACCGAAATTTGGAGATATTGGGAGGGGGGAGGGGACATCACTTGACTGTGCATGGTGCATGTATGTGCCTTCATCCATAGGGAAAATTCTTAGCTTTTCCCTGCGACCACGTTAACTCCCTATTGCCCAACATGAAGTGGAATCGTATCTGAACGGGGTCGTGCACCAACATCCACGAAATGCATGATCTTCCGTTCCGGGAATCCTGTAGCTTGACCAATAATGGTAGAGGCGTAGGACCTGAATCGGATAACGGATATCTGAATGCTGTGCGCTGTGGTTTGTGACGCAGGTTTGCATTACCGGCTACATGGGAATTGACTTTGTGTTGAAAAACGGCGCATTTTCCTCTAAAAAAGGATGATCGATATCGGAAACTCTTGATGGAGATCAGCCTTTTAATGCGAATATGGTTCTAAACGGAGAAGTGGAAGATGAAATTACGCAGTTCAGATGTTTTACGAATACACAGCTACGATGTTAGAACTATAGGAAGAGACAGGCTTGCATTTCCAAGTTAGCAAATCGGTATTATTAGATTTTGATTGCGTGACTGTAAGGAACAACAAAGTAAATTGCAATACCACCCCTGGTAAGAATAAGTAGTGTGACAACGAAATGGTTCAGTCTTGATTTCAACGAACGAAGTTACGTGTTACTCATTCCCCATTGCACTGTGTGGTTTTAACATTAGAATTTACGATTCAAATAGTTATTTCACAGCGGCGGGCGAGCATCAACAATTTTGTCACAATTCATTGACAATTGGTGTCACAATTCACTTGATATTTCGATATTTCATGCAT
>VRMD01000971.1:0-19870 GCA_009872375.1 Sminthurides bifidus | reverse complement strand
TGTCACCGGTTGCCGCAAAGAGCAAGTTGTCCCATCCTTGAAGGTTATCCGCTACTCCCTCCTTAATCACATACGTTTCTGTTTGACTTTATGCGGGACTCATCCCTTACGCAACTGATGGAAATTCTCTCGTTTCTTAGCTCAACTGCTGGAACAAAACTCGCCGACAGGCAGCAGCCAATCTGGAGAGCGAAATGAGGCACCAGAAGGACTGGCTTACAAACCTAGCACTACGACTTAACATTTCAACTAACACGCAAGTTTCATATCACCAGCGCAGTAAGCTAGTCTAGTTGTGGGAAGTTTTCAATGACGTTAAGCAAATTATCAAAACAGTAAGGACTTGTGTAACAACGATGCAACTGCTAGATTGCCAGCACTTCAATCAGCCGTTACTCGGGGAAAAGGAAAGAGAAAGAAACTCGTTTTTACGAGATGGAGATATAATACGTTGCCATACCTAGTTTGAATCCAACATTGCGTGGGCTTCCCAGAGAATTACTTCTAGGTTTCAGGGTGCGAGGACCGATCATTACACTTGAGTTTGCCACCGGCATGGTTATAAAACGTAATCGAACACACCTTCACTTCATTCAAAAGGTACCAGACAGAAAGTTGAGAGCTAAAACACTACCATCAATTCCAAACCGTTCAACTCACTGTACAATTTCACTATGTTCATTCACTCCTACACAAATCCAGCAGAGCTTAATCAACATACAAAAATATATGGCCGGAAGAGAAACGGTCGTTTCAGTGCACCGCTGACCACAATCTGGGGATTCTGAGCTTTCAATTTATGAATGAGGTTGAGATGACTTGTTAATCGATTACAAGCCACCATATAAATGAAAAGAGACAATAATAGGGAAAACTTAAAACAGATCGCACCAGTAAGCAGGCAGCCGAGTATGACATACCGGCAAACTGCCTACGAGAAGAGAGGATAGAGGGAAATGTGGGCGATAGAATCACTGAGGAGCAAGAGATTCTCCGAATCAGGCAGGAACTTCCACAACCCCGGAAATCATAAAGGAACTGAGTGTTTCATGGAGTCTTGGTGTTTTCATTTTAAACTCATCCTGATCTGTCTTGAAACTTATGGCTTGTGCACCTCCGAGTCTCCCTCTATCATCAGATCCCGCATGAGATTCGGTTTCGGTGTACTGACGGAAAATGAATTCTATTTTTACGTAGATGGGCCACAGCTAATTTTAGCTGCCACAAGTACACCCTCTCCTCGGCTTCAACAACAGAACCAACGCAAAAACCTGTACGAGACCAACATGTCATGTTGTGTTACCCTTACCTAGGGACAAACTGGCGTAATCTTGATTCAACACACATGTACTAGTCAACCGTCCTTTCTTACAAACAGTAAACATAAACTTTTTAAATCAATGGTTCCTGCCATCAAATAACATTAACTCCACACGATCACAGAAGTTTGATCCTGGATCTATGTCATACGCTGTGTCCTATTCGCTATCAATGTGCGAAATCCTTCCCTTGGTCTTGCGCCACATCAGCAAACTGAAAACTTATGCGTTTACTACTGGTGTAGTTTCCTGTTGTTTTCTGACAGAATTTTATATTCCCGATGGTGGAGCCAGATTACAGTTTTTGAAAGCAAATCTGGTCGCAGTAAACTTAACGAACTGAAATTGTATCACGTGATGCAAGAGTCATGAAACTCAAGTATGAAAAAAACTTAACTGCGTTTGTATCCGTAGGTTCGTACACTAACTAACGTACACGGTAACACGTCATTGCTGAAGGTCGCTATAATATGCTTTAAAAATGTTTACCTTTCGTTTTTATTCTCTTCACCATACAAATTACAGTTATGTACTTCTAGCTACAGATCTGTGACAAATCTTGAACTAAGTCCAATTTTGACACACAAAGAACCCTTCAGCTACCTGCCAATGCTAAGCAGACAGATGAAGATCGCAAACCGGCTCTCTGGCCAACTCCAGCCAAGTTCTCAAAACCATGCTCGAGTAACGTGAATATTGAATGCGCTCCTCACTTTTTGCGTACCCCTCGAAAACCTTAGTAGCTCGTAGAAGCTGTAAGTTCACCTTGACAAATAAAAGTGTTTACGCATGCATGTGGTTAACCAGGTTGTTGGATAAAAATTTACTGGTAATTTTCTCCTTCACTCTTTGCCTTTCGGAAAGTAAGATAACAGGTGAATATCCCATTAGCGGCAGCGCGAAGACTCGTCAACAAATTTTACGTCAACCATTAATAAAACATGTGTAAGATTTGCGGCTTTCAAACCTAGGATGTGCTAACATTATCATGTAGACCTCACTCACGTTCAAATCCTCAAATCCTGCAATTCTTGAGCTTAATCTTATACTTTTATCATCGACTTTTTCTGATTGCGTCATCCCCTTTTCAATTTGACTGCGATCAAATCTTGGGACCTATAAAAACCTTGTAATCAAACTCTGAATAAAGCTCCCACCCGAGCTTTAGTAACGAACTTTCCACATCAAGGAGCGTTTTTGTGGTCAAAAAAGAGAATCTGGTTTGCAACAGTTACTAGCCTTTGATAGCTTGAAATAGGTTAATAGGAATCCGTTGCTTTGGTTACTCAATGTCTACACACAGACAAAAATCCTTCAAGTTGTAAATACTTACAGCGTTACATTAGATACAAAAGCATAGCTTCTGCAGGCAAATATCATGCTTGAATTTCCACAGTATTTGCCCCAATGAAAATTTCTATCAAACGGCACATTATTTTCAATCCTCCAAAAGCTAAAGAAACCGAAACATTTCAGGAGCAAAACTTTCATGCCAACCCCAGGTAGCCATGGAAAACTCATTGGCTCATTCTGGCTAAATGAAGCAAATCGCAGCAACTGCCCCTTTCTCCGCATCCTACATCCTGTGTAAAGAAATTAATCCAGCGTCACTAATCCAATCTCTCCTCCTATGAAGCCTAATCAACACTGCGCTATACCAGATTGTGGCCACTGCACTGAACCGCCAATAGTGTGAATAGAAACACCTGAAGCGATCTTCCGTCATTGTTAGTCAAGCACCTAAAACTGTTTAGATATAGCGCTCGCTCAGCTTCGAACTTGCCAATTCAATCAGTACACTATCACTGGAACAAACAACTTCGGCTCCTTTTGATGTNACAAACAACTTCGGCTCCTTTTGATGTGCAATTTCGAACAAGATCTTTATGTGTACCTCAGATTATGGGCTTCTAAATGGTCTCCTCACTGTCTTACTAAGCAAATTCACCGTTTGCCTCGCTGCATGAACATGAACAGTAGTTGTACTGAGAAAGATGAGGGAGCATTAATTGTTTATTTCCATGCAAATCGCTCTTTCCATGACCTTGAGCAACAGAAAGTTGCAGTAAGTAGTAGCTTGACACCCAGATGTTGGATTTAAGAGCAACGTTGCAACTCAGTTTTCCTCATATATGATATCAAATGCGATTTAAAATTTACACACGCTGTCGTGGCATCGAATGCGCTAATGACGAACACCTTCCACGAGTTAAACCTGCTCTGAAAGCAATTACGTAAGTCTTCCACTTGCTACGACATCTGCACCAGAGTATCTCCTCATAGTTAAAACTTGCACAAGTTTCCATACGACGTCAAAACGAAATCATTGTGCAATATTATACATTGCTTGATATGTTACTCCAATGCATAAGTGCTTCCACAAAGGTTCGATTCAACTAAAAATCAGCATTCTACCTACATCTTTTCCATGAACTATCATGAGTTGCTCCTTAGATTTTGATAAAATGGTCATTTTCCTCAACATGTTTAGCACGCATCATAGGAATTGCGCTTCAAAATGGTTTGGAAAAGAAAACTGCAAGTTAGACGCTTAACGGCTAGACGTAACAAAAGCACAATTGACATATATTTGTTACTGTGTTTGTAATTTGTCATGAGTCTTCCTTGAGCAAGACAAAAAATTCACTTATTTGTTGCAATAAAGCTGTGTAACGTTTCGAAGCTTACTCTTTTAATTGATCTTCAGCTATTCCTTATAAGCGCCTAGCTTGCGTTCAAACTACTGCTTTTTTGTTGTTTAATGTCAAACTCGAACCTGTTGAAGTAGGTCTCAAGCCGTGCTTTTCGCTTCTAAAATCATGCTCGGTAAAGAAAGATTGACCCAATAATTCATCCAATTCAGCTATAATTTCGGTGAGCAGAGAGTTGCGATTTTGCATCCTTTCAACTGTCTTTCGCGCCCAAATGCGATCGAATTCCGACATGCAGTTAGGATTAAAGCGATACCCACTACCGCACCGTCGACATCCTTAAGAAACATATGGCTAGTTTTATAATCATTGTTGGCGATAAACCACAAATGAAACTTACAACTCAAGCTCTCCGTCCCCATGTTCAAGATTAGTGTAAGTTTTACATGAAAAGTAAGCCAGCTCCGTCTCTTGTACACATAATGCCATACCCCAGCCAAAATAGCAGCAGTGATAAAAATTACGCAGCTTACGATCGTTCTCCTTTCCGTCCTTTTCGATCTTCCTTTCGTTATTATTGTCCTCTAAAGTTCTCTCGGGCTCCGCGTCGACAGCACGTTCGTTAAATTCCTGAGAACTTCTTCGTTTCGACGATTTTTTCTTGTCTGATTTTTTCCTGGATATCGATCCCGATTTCTCCGGAGTGACTTCCTTCGGCTTTACTTGCACTGCTTTACTTTCAGAGGCTGTGACACTTGCTGGATCGTCCTCGACTTTTTGCTTCGGTGGCACTTGAGAAGCTGACGATGCTCCTTTAGCATCAGTGACGTACAGCGTAGACAACTGCTCCGACCCAGAGGCTCGATCAGCTCCAGCGAGCGTTGCAGCGGTGACAACAATACTGTGGGCACCCTCGTAGTCCAACGTGTCTCCACCTCCACTCACAGTACCTGGAATATGCCCAAAGCAATTATAGCCTCACGTCAGATTAACCTAGTTAACAAGCAAGGTTCAGCACAATTTCGTTCAATTGATTGACTCCCACGGTGACAATGTACCGTGGAATGATGAACAAATAAATTGCCCTTTGCCAACACTTGATGCATCCTCTTCATCCCTCTCAACAATACAAGTGCTACTCCACCATGGACGCTTAAGTCAATATAGTCACCCTTGTTCGGTAAATTAAACAAAGGTCATCGCCAGCACATCATCTCTTCAAGCCTACTGAGTGTACATGTCCGAACATGCCTTTCTTTCTCCATGCTAACATAGTACGAAATCAAATGTCATTAATTTAACTTAGCTTAACATGAGTGCAACAAAAGTAAACATGCGTTACAGCTTGCTTTTGCTTTTCAGGTCCTTCCATCGCTAATTTAACATCGGATATTTTTAAACTTCTACTTTAGTGGTTCATATTGCATTTTCCATATAAGCTATCGTATCGATCTCTACAATCCCTTCGCCTGCTATCTCCAGTATGAATCATGCAGAAACTTCATTTTAGAATTGCGATTTTAGGCTCCTCGTGTCGTTTTAAGAGCCTACCGCTTGTGCGTTTGAACCGTTAGTTTTAAATATGCTTATAGTAGCTATATATCAGCACTTCACATAACATTCTTTCTTTCGCCCAGCCAATTTTTCTAAAAACGCACGATTCGGCCACAATTAGTGAACGTTTATTGTATAAACGTAGCTGCTTGGGATTGGCTACTCTTTCAGGAATCACAACTCGTGATTTACCTAAGAACTGGGCTATTGCTAAAGGATATATAGATGGGTAGGATTGTCACGAACAGCCATCACCCATCATCCGTCACCAACGGTAATTACATGTAACGCAACACATTCCCGATCTCATAGCGCTCGTGCACAGTTGCACAAGAATAGAATCCTGCCATGATCAACATCCGCCTTGGTCGAAAATTTTGTCCGCCCTCGCCGAAACTACGATTTAAACATTACATAATTAAAAGAATTCAGGGAGAGAGATTTGCTCAAGCCCATTTCCCTCGATCTCACAAAAATCAACAGCTCGGTCGACACTTCTTGCCTCTCGTATTCATTTCGTATCGCCCCTTCATCTATTACCCAGCCCAAACAATGGGATGAGCGGATGTATATTAAATACTCCATTGGTTTCAGACAAACTCTCACTGAGTTGAGTCGTGTTTTCATTTTACTATCTTGATTCGAGACAGAAGCTCAATTCCTGTGACGACCTTCTGTGCATCAAAAATGCCACAGCAGCTCAAATGCAATTAAGTCTTGCCAATTGAACGGAAACATGGACTTATTATAGGAAATTGCTCCTGCCTATCACCCACTTCTATTTCAGCACCTCCACTCATGCGAATTCCATTGACAGAAGGAAACATACCCCTGTCTAACTCTGACCCCATGTCAGCAGCGCAGCTCATCCTCATCAATCCCAGCATACCAGCGAACCAATTTCATTCCACTGACTTCATGAGCACGGATGCTATTTTTTCAGCTTTGGGCTATTAATTGGCGGTAGGGAGGAGACTCGCTTGGAACTAAATTTATGTGTCACCAATCACCTACATAGTGCACTGGTCAAAACTACATTTTATCACATAGCTAGCCATTCAACAATCTGCTAAGCCACCCCATTGTTTGTACACGAACAATGGAACTTTCTCCAAAGTTCAGATCATTAGTAAAATACGCTTACTCCAAAATCCATGGCGATATCTGCATATCTCACATTCTCGAATGTATCCATAGTTACCACATTGGCTTGGATCCAGTTTATGCATGATGTTACAACTAATGCCAGTTTACCATTTTTCAATTTATATTTCAGGAAGCTATGTACAGCATCAGTCTCTGGGTACAGCACCGGATGTAGATTCTGTACCCGGTTTCAATTCATTGTCCTAAAATTCTCGATATCATCAAAGAATTCGTCATTCTATTCACATATTCTTCGTTCTACTACTCTTCTGATTAGCTGTGCTCATTAAGAGTAAAAACATCGATCTATTTGTCCGAATTTGTACAATAATTTCCATCCATTGCTTTCTCAAAATCCGGTTTCATAAACGAGATTTCAGTCACTGCTTTCAACTTCATGGTCACAACCCAACTGGTTTGAGCAACCTAGAACTGCCCCGGCAGTTTTCAGGCATTAATCTTTTCTTTTCATGCAAATGACGACAACGTTTTTGGAAAACGTAACACAGCTTATAATTATCGTTGTGCTTAAACTAGTTCTTTCGGCTTGGAACAGATGCGATAAACAGTTACTCTTCAGGTCAGGAATAGGAGGCAAGTAGAAATCGCAAGGATTACACGACCATCTGCATGCATGATTGCCTAAAAAGAAAAAAAATGTTTGTGAGCTAGGCGTGAATAAGATACATGCAGGCAAACTTGTTGCGTTTCTCGTCTTCGTCTTTCACAGTTACATTTCTAAAGAATGTAAAATAACTGCAAAGGTTTAACGAGTAACGATTGCATTTGAATACGCCTTCGCACTTGTTTTACAAAATCTGTGAATCGTCCTTCTTTACAAAGTTCTGCAGAGTACAATTCCTTACGAAATGTTTTGGAGGGCGGTATTTGCAGGTAAGTTGCAACTGCAAGTTGGAATCTGAGAACGTGCTAACAGGCTCTAAGTGGACGTTATTACTTAGTACCCTGGCTGAATTTCCTTACAACTTCTCTCTCCCAGCCGCACATCTCTTCGTTTATTGCATCAACAAAAGTGACAACGGCGGGAATCTTACCAAAACAGGATTCAAATAATTTATTTCTATACGGCCGACAAACACGCTCTTATCTAAACATATGCAAGCAAAAGTAAAACTGCGCCCAGAGAAAAAGTTTACCTCCAGGTTACCTCCTTCCGTTCATACTCTTCAAACTGCAGCTTGAAGGGGTTGCGGAAATTCCATTTTCAAAAAACGAATCATTCGGCTGCGTAAGTTTAGTAAGTTCTTCAGCACATTATTCATTTCCAAATAAGGACAGGGGTTGCGCCCTGAGAAATCTAACCACAGTTCTTTAACTTCTGTAGGGAGGAAGCTAACATTCCTTGACGGGGTGCAAATAATAAGGCAATCTAAAACCTCATATAAATGGCGTTTTCCTTGACTGATTCAGTCGCTGACTGAGGGATTCTTACGTCAGGTGACATATCATCTGGACATTCCATCAAATCAGGTTAAGAGATTTCTATCTTTTTGTCATGCGTTAGCTACGTCACATGTTGTTGCATCAAAACGACAATCACGGCAGTCAAAACATTTTGTTACCGGAACGAAACTATTCTCTGGTGGACCTAGCGAACAGGTATCTCACATGGGCTCACGACTTTGCTTCGGGCTTTCAACCTTATGCGTTAAGATGATTAGTTACCGCGCGCTGACAAGTTACGTGAATGAAGTTTCTCGCCAGACGAGAAAACAGACAACAGAAAATGCAGCCTCCCTCCTCCGTCAAAACAATCAACTGGACTCATCGTCTGACACAGCCCTTCCCTCTCGCTCACAAAGTAAAGAGACCGTTGGTTTCGTTTCGAAATACGAAGAGAAGTTGAAGCTACGTTGCGAATTACATATCTGAAGCTTAACCATTCATCAAAGGCGGTTAGCTTACTACATTTCTATAAAACTACTTGAACTTCAGGTAAAGCCCACCACCCTACACAATTGTTTTGAGTAGTAGAGATGATGATCACTCGTCGAAGCAAAAGTTTTCATTTACATGATAAAAAACGTGGCGGACTTAAGGAGCTGTTGTGCCTGCTCACTTACCTACAAGACACTTTCAGTTCCAAAGAAGCCTCTTGCTCACTCTCCAGTAGGCTTTCTCACATCAAGTCTACAAGTGAAAGCTCAACTCGCATCTCTTTACCTAACTGAATATTGGTAGATGGTTGTACTAATTCGATATACGAAAGTACAGTCAAAGTCTTTCCAGCAAGCTAAATAAAAAGAAGATTGACTTGGCGGTTGAGAGGTGCCCGGTTTAGATTCTCACGTCATTCACACTTCCATTGTAGCACAAATACATAAGAAGTTTGAAACTTTAACAACTGTAGTTTAATTAGCAGAGTTTCCCGGTTTAAAGGTCTATGCTTGTTCCATATGCATAATTGCTACAGCTAATTTACACAAATAAGACACTTGTAAAAGTTATACACACTGTAGATTTGAAATCCTGCAAACTAGATCTGAACACGAACAGAGCAGAAATTACACTAACCCCGCCGTTGATGCAAGGGAAAAATCGAAACGTAGGGCAGGAGATCAATATTGCACAACAAACCTATGGCCCGGAGTTAAAATAATTGCTCAAAGCGAAGGCAAAGAAGAGCTTATTGATAATTATTCAAGTTAATTTTAAAACCAATTATGCTCCTCCCTTCCGAAACCACTTTTTCATTCCGTAACAAGGCTTACCGGAAATACTCGAGTTTTTTGACTATAATAAAAACACTGTAAAGGTAGCACACAAACCTAGGAATGGTTACTTGCTACATGTAATACATGTGCTTTAAGGTTTTTTGAGTGGTTTGCTGTTTTGGTTCCGGGCATAGTAAAAGAACCCTCTCAAGCTCGAATCTGAAGGAACCACGTCGCCGATTCAGAAATTCGATCAAGCATTATCATTATGAGAAGTTGAACCAAATCCGAATAGGTAAGCTACATATATCCGACGGTCGATAACGTACGAGGCCGAGGCCTCGCTTAACCATCGCCTTCCTTAGCAGTTGCCCTTGATTCCAAAACGATTGCATTGAATGTCATTAAGGAAAATGTACGCACTCACGCACAAAGTGACTTTTACCACCGAGGTAAATGTCAAAAAACTTTCTTCTCTCCGGAAATTCACTAGCAATGCTAGAAAGCTCGAAAGAAGGGGAAAGTGATAGAGCCACAGATTGCAGTAACCTTTTCCCAGCTCGTTGCCTCAAGCCGGAAAAGTAGCCTCAAACAAGGAATGGAGGGAGAGGATGGCTGTGGAAATGTAAAAGATAAGTAAGCAGGTAATCAAGAGTTATCAGAAAAGACTAGTATCTGAGAGTACACAAAAGCATTGTACGCCAGTTGAGGACAAATGCCACCATGGTGTGAGAGCTGAGCTGCATGAAACTCTTCCCGTTGCCCGGACTTTTTCCACTTAACTTATCATTTGATGTTGACATACCTTGCATCAGTATCCAGTTGCAATTATGATAATACTCGCGCATAATAAGCCTTGCCATGAATATTATGCATAAGTAAACGCAGTAAATAATCAGGAAGGATAGACGGCCGCACCTCTACCTATCAGCAAGACCTAGCTACATTAAATCAGAGCGAAAGTCAACAAACAGATGCTTAAACCTGCTGATAATCTTTCATGGGGTCGCCGTATTCGTAAAAGGTATTCACATGACAGTCCTGCCTCTTACATTATATCTCATTTTCCAACCGTTGGAAACATGAAACTCATCATGATAAGCTATGTTCTACCGTCGAGCACCCATTTACCTGTCTTTCATTTTCTGTATTGAAACCACCTTTTCCCTGAATTTAATCATATTCCTTGGCGAAATGTGATATTTCAGAGTTTGCCGAGATAGGCTAACTCTCTGGAACATGACATTGTTGTGCTATTAAGGAATTAAGGAAGGTAGAGATTAATTTGCCAGTTCCATTGTTCCGATGCTATGGAACCGCGGCAATCATCACCATATCCTTTGCAAAGTTGATAAGCAACCCATTAGCACGCATGGAGAGAGAATGAAAAGAAGCTTCAGGCAGGTTTCAATCGCCACACGACAGCATATCAGAATAACCTTGGTTCAGGTTTCCTCCTCATAATAGCTTTGCAGTTTCCAGTTATCTCTGAAAGTACCAAGGACTTTTGCGTCCTTAAAAGCTCTATTCTTGCATATTGCGTTGTAAGTTTCAATTACATATTTTTAATGCTCACAAGCACAGTAATCTTGGGTTACCAAGGTGAATTCAAAGTGGGGCATTAAATAAATAACCGCCCATTCACCAAATATCCTTCGAGCATTACTCTATTGATACCTCGTATTTAAGAATTTGTAAATTGAAAGGAGTACCAATGCGCTGAGTCAGGACGCATATTTCAAACCTCGATTTACTCTTCACAAGTACACAGCTAATAATAATTTATTAACGCGCATTTACTTCCTTACGTTGTGTGAGAATAATTACTTGCAATAGCACCCGCCTCTTCTCTGGACACACAAGTTCTACACGGCACCGGATGAGTTTAAACCAAAACTTGCTAGCTGGTTTATCGAACATTGACTGCTCAGTCTATGACATTGCATTCTTTCAAAATATAGTGGTGAAGCAAAATCCAGGCGAAAGCCGGTGACTTTAATCGTTTCATGCAACGTTAACTCTAACGCTGATCGGAGCAAAATGACTGCTTAACAATTTGCCATCTTGGTTCATTATTGACGTTTGTCGCAACGCGAAGTGGAGCATCCTTTTTGCCTAGCACATGATCCATAACCCATAATACACAAGGTTATAAAGAACATTTTCACAAAATCGCAATAGGTTTATGGTCCTGTAAAACTATCATACATCATACTCAAACAGTTGCTCACGACTATTACGTGAGTTGACATGCCCCTTCCAATGTTCAAACGGTATGGCTTCCACTCCCTGTGATAATATAAAGAGTCAAGTTCAAAACTGCTTCACGGATCGGCATGAAACTTTTTGAGCTTCAATTTTCGCAAGACCGAGCAATGTGTGCATTACCAAGCTTTGCCGGCTAATCTATCATCACAATTTCCATGCTCAATGAGAGAATCTAATTGCCCGTCGCTTCCGCCTCACACGGAGCGGTACAATTTCCGTTGCTCCTGAAGTTACACCTGTACCGTAAATGGGGAAATGAAACTCCAAAGTCCCGCTGAAGCGAATACAACAAAGTGGAACAAGCCGGGAAGGACTAAGAATCCGTGAAACACTTTTCGTGAAAATATTATACACTATATTCATTTCTCATCCTCCATCCTTGCTCGGATTGGGATACACTTGATCAACAAAAACTGTCCACCGGTTTCATACAATGTCAATGATCAAGACGTTGGATAGCTACAGAAGATCCTGTGACGGAACCTGATTCTACTTGCAGACAAAAAGCACACCAAAAGAACTTTATTCGAACCGTTTTGAACAGGATAAATGGATGGTTTTCAGAAAAATGTTTCACAAACGAACATGCAAAATCTAAAAAGCCTTTGCGGCGAAAAAATCGTAAATCATGACAACACGTGCATTGTCCATCCAGGGGGTAAGACTTGATTCACGCAGAGATATTCTATAGCGAATGATTTTACAATTGTAAAAGAATTCAAGGAACGTTATCTCCTTCCCCAATCCCCAAATTATGATCAGCATACGCGCGTTTCTGCTATGATTTTACAACTCTTTAACACATCTCCGGCGGCTTATCTTGAGCATCATCTTGTTAGGATGTCATCTAAGAGAATATCTCTACTTGAGCAATCGTAAAGCCGGCTTGAAAATTTTGTGCTGAAGCATTACAGTGGTCATTCACGTACTTCACGCTCTACAATCGTGAGTATCAAAAGCAAAGCTGAAGGAAGCATCCTGTGCACATACCAAGCTCCGGTTCGCTGCTTGATTTTTTCTCCAAGTTTTGTTTTTTGTTTTCTTCTTTATCATTTTTATCTTTTTTCCCTTTGCCGAAGGGTTTCTTCACTCGGAGGGAATGGAACACTTTAAACATATTGATGATGAAGTTGTCGCGAAGCCAGGAATGAGAGCAAAGGATACTTTCCCTCGTTAGCTATGTTTGTCAAGAGGCGTCCTTCAAACGTCAAGAGTCTGCTAAGCCACATTGCACAACCTCCACGCGCTGACAAGCATTCCTGGACAGAGTCTCTTCAAACTTGCAATTGCACAGACAACCACATTTTCAGCAAAATCTCTGGTACATGCTCGAATCACTTCAGCGAAATATCCCATGGTTAGCCTAGTCAGACAAGACTGTCACTCACATTATTCAAACTCACATGTTCACAAATGACTAGTCCGACATCCAACATGTGAATCCGTTTCAATAAAGCTGCTGTGTCCCATAAGCTGCTTTTTGAAAAATATCGTGTTACACGGATTTCGCATAAATTCTGGCAACAAGTATGAGTAAACAAACACTGCTTAAATTCCTCTTGTGACAAAAATCTTTGCAAACGACGTGTCCAAAGAGTTGCAAACGCCCAGGACGTGCGGTTCTCTTCACGGTATGCTGCTCTGATTGGGGTTTCTTGTTCTGTTCTATGTCGTGCCTCCTGTTACTGGCTTGGGAATTGCAAAATCCGTGCAAGCGAAAAGAAACTATCTTGAAGCACGAAGTCTCGAGTATGTATAAACCGACGACAAGGATCTGTCAGCTTTGGGAGAATATATTGTTTGTGACAGGTGGACGAATTAAGAGTGGATAGAAACACCTGTGCACGGAAGAACGGCTCGGCACGTTGTAACTCAGACGGAGGATGGACAGTTCGCAAATCAAAGAAAGAATCTGGTTGTTTACACTCATTCACTGCACATTCCGTGGAGAAGGAGGAACGAGAGCAAAATTAAAATTGCACAGGTAGATCTCAGATCTTGAGCAAGACAGAAAAAGGGAGGGAAAGATCTTGGCCACGGAGCCCCTAATATCGCATCCCTGTGTTCACGACTGCACTCTCCCACCTTACATCATTTGAATCCATGCTGTCTATCAGAGAGAGTCACTTGAGTTTACCGACAACGTGGCCTAGTACATGCGTGCCGTAGAGGGAAAGCTTCCATCGTCCTTTGAACCAGCTCTGGGAACTTGATCAATGCATGCACGCAGGCACCTACTTAGTCTAATTCCATGCGGCCGTAGATCGTACTTGCAAAGTAAACTACTATTATCTTCCATAGCTTCCTTCTCCGCCAAAATGACAAGATAATTCTATTCAGCCCATGCAGCACGTACTTTTCTCGTACTTTTGCTCCGCAACCCATTTTCAGTAATAAAACCCTCTTCCTGCCTTCAACGTCCGAATCGAAACTTTATAAAGCTCCTCGTACATATAAATAACAGCCCAACACAAGGACGAAAATCAGGGAGGCGAATCATTATAATGCTATGAAAGAAACGCCTTCAACGCCCATAACTTTTCCCCTCTTTCGTATAAAAATCATACGTCCGTATATCATGATCCTTGCCTGAAACAAATCCATATTCTAATT
The DNA here is from genome assembly GCA_009872375.1 of Sminthurides bifidus. Lineage (NCBI taxonomy): Eukaryota > Metazoa > Arthropoda > Collembola > Symphypleona > Sminthurididae > Sminthurides > Sminthurides bifidus. The sequence goes on along the minus strand of VRMD01000971.1, from coordinate 5,644 downwards.
TCCCATGTGCATCTTCGTACAGAACTTTATGCCGTCGCCACCGCTTGCTTATTCCAATGCTCCGTTTTCAAGCGAACGAAATGGGAGCTGCACGTGCCTTTTGATACTATATTCCTTTTGATCATTTCAGTCGCTCACAATTCATCTTCATTTGTTTTGCCCCTCTCAGTGCCGCAGTACTGTACACCTTCACATTTGTTTACAAGATCGGAGTATCAATCTAAAGATCGAATTACAAGTCTCGTATTACCGCGAAATCGCCAAACTCTTCTCATCAAACTCGGACAGTTCATCCAAACCGCCTATCCAACTTCATCTTCGTTCTCTCGATAGTCTCATGCGTATATAATATATAAACTTAATAATATGAGGTGCTGCAAAACTTGACTCCAAAGCTAAAACCTAGTCTAGGAACTCATTCTGTAAGGAATGACGGAAAATCTCTGTGCGCAAAAATAATAGAGCTTAAAATTATCAAGAAGGGGTAAGCATAAAGAACGAGCTAAAATTTAAAGATTGCGAACCCGAAATAGCTTTTAATACTTACAGCTGTTTATGCTTTGCTTGTCCCGTGTTGATTATTCAATTAAATGCTTTTAATTGTTGGCTTTTGGTATCATATAACAACAAGGTACTTTTCTACACGGATTAGTTTGGCTGCCATCACTGCTCAATGGATTAGGGAAAAATCTGATGACTGATGAAGTGACTCCTAATCTCGTCAAGTTAAATTTTTTATGAAGATACAAATTACTTTCATTTTAATCATCATATTAGCCTTAAGTGAATAAAAAATTTTACGAGAGAATTGATCACATTTACGTATTGGAAATTGGACTGCCTAGACTCCGATTTCAACTGGTCTGGAGCTATCACACTAGAGTCGATTACCAAAGCCAGCTACCGTGTCACACGTAAAAGGAAAGATTCATTACGTTCCGAGATCATTTCCACGCTTCTGCAATTTCAAGTTGCATTTCACTTCTACTTTAGAATAAAGTTCATGCAACGCACGCAAAAATTTGCGTGTGGCGCAACCTGGGCTCTTTAACTCCTGCTTATCATTGCAAAAGATGTCAAAGCTTTCAAATGACAAAGGGACAGTACGTGAGGACATGAAATCTTTTCCTCTCCCATTACTTTTCGCATGTTCACTAGTTGAGTAATCCTTTATTATAGTGTGGCTATCATAACGTGAACAGATCCTGAGTTTCGTGAGAATGTTTTTGAACGGTTAACCCATATTCACAGTTGACATCTACAATCTACAATTGAACTAGTTTGGCGGTGCCCTGAGCACAAAACTTGCGATCAGATGCGGAAATCTCATCGCAAGTTTAACTCAACTTAATTGCTTTGATTTAATCTAGTAATTTAATAAGTTTGTGCACAGCCCGGCGCCTCTCACGGACTACTTTGTCAAACATTATTTCATGAGCTACGTAATGTTGGTCCATCTTTCCTACAAGGCAAATGAAACACCTGCATTTCGCATACGCTCCAGGACTATCTGAGAGTGCATTAATTCCGTTTCACACTTTGAGCATCGCGAATTAAGCTAAGCCGAGTAGTACGCCTTGTAATAATCTTCTTCATGGCCAGGAAAAAATTCACCAGCCGCGTAATTAAATTTGCTTATAGTGCTGAGCAATTACAGTCCTTGATGGTACAATTACCGATGCAATCATGTACGCAGCTAACCTTTACTCAGTAACTGACGCACTTAGCCATGTAGTGGGTGGTTCCTGATTTTTTTTCACAAGAACAGTCCAGTTCGCCTGTTTTGCAAACTTAGTCCGTGCAGTTGCTGATCGAACCTCGGCACGGTCTAGCTGCCATGCTGTGTCTTTCCAGCGATTACTATGCTACGTAAATGGAAAACGGAATTTCACTTGAGTGAATACAGAACCAACTACGGCCATTGTCAGCTGCTAGCTCGGTAGGAATTGTCATGCGATCCGAAACGGCAGCTTTGAGGGAGCACAACATTCACACATTCCATGGAGAAAAATCCTTTGCACCAAACTTAGTGTTCGCCTTTGTGCGCACAGAACAGACAAACAATCACGCCCGCATTTCTAGCTTGGTTTCCAAATTTCATCTTATCTGATTATCTCCATCTCGACATGTTTCTTTTTGACAGCCTGCATTTTGTGTTTTCTGGACAGTAGCACAGTAAAAATCCTTTAGCAGCATTTGAAGTTATGAAGTTTCCGTTTTCAAAGTTGGGTTTTCTGCATGCTACTTCGAATTAGCACCTCATACCGACAAAGGTTTGAATCTTTTTCCTACTTCACAAAATTCCGAAGCAATATGTCAATAAATTTTATTTAGACAGCCACTGCATTCCATGCAAACCGCCACATCTTTTATGCTTTCCTTTCCGACCAATATGACCATATGTTTTAGCAATAAGAATCGCTTCGTAGGCAGAGTTTAGTATGCTGTTTCAGCATTAGTCCAGTTCTAAAAGTTGCATAACTTCTTTGCCAAGTATGTAATTTACACTAATTCAGAAACTTTTACATTGATGTTGATGTTGATTACAAGTCGACTTCAATCTTAATTAAAATCTGCATAAATTAGGCGGTATCTTCAAATCCAAGTATATTGAATCTGATGCATACCAGTCGTGATGTTTAGTAATGTATTGTCGTCCTGTAACAGAGGTGCACGAGTAAGCCAGCATTATTGCACTGATGTTCTCGGTTGTTCACTATTATTTCGATTTCACCAAAAGAGGAGGAAATCGGAAATGATTACACATTTGCATAAATGAATGACAACAGCTCACACCGTTGCAAATCGGCCAAACATACAAAAGACCAGGCGTACGCAACGACGAAATTGAATACTTCATTCACAAGTTGCTAGAAATCCAACCCAATATGAAAGATATGTAGTCACGCAAGCAGTATTTAGCAGCCTGCTAATAGGAACAGTTTCCTACTCAAGGGTGAACAATTAAAAGGATTCACAACCCTTTTTAATGCAGCAATGCCATTGAGATTGGGTTCATTTGGCAGAGCTGGTCGTCATCATTTTGTTAATTTAACGGAAATACAACAATTATTTATCCTTATGTACCTCGGCGATTGTTGCATGACCGCCTAAACCAAATAGCCGTCACACTTTGATTCTTTTTGTTTAGAGCTTGCATGATTTTTTAATCCCTCCCTAACAAATTAAGAATATTAGTGGCTCTTTTTTAATTATTCAATTTCAACTGTATTTCAATAGTTGATAAATTTTCCCCACGAATTCCATTTCGAATAAAAACAACTCTAAATTCTAGGACTGAAAGGCATGTAGGAAGCCCATTCTGCAGACTTAAACCGTAATACTGCGTTGACATTTATGCTTATACGTAACGGAAACTTTAGTTCATAATGTTCATAATGCATAATGTCTTAAAAAGACCGAATTCAATCAAGATCTTACCTTCATTAGCATTCATTCTACGACACGAAGACTTGAGTTCAAGAGTGATAGATGGTCCACTCCTCTTTAGTATTTTTTGGACTTCACCGTTGGTCAAATGGCTCACATTTTCTCCATTGATAGCTGTCACCAAATCACCATCCCTAATACCACTTCGGGCAGCTTTGCTGCCAGGATTCACCTGTAAAGGAAACTTGAATTATTCCACTTTATCAATAATTTCATATCAAATACTTGTCATTCCCCCGACCACTGCCTTGTTCTCTCTAACGTGTCTGCTGTTGTCTGGCATTCAAGCTCATTTGAAGGCCACTACATGTAAAATTCCTTTGGTCTCTTATGGTCAACCTTCAAAGCAATCTTTGTTTGAACAATTCAGCACTTGTGTCAATAGGTTATCTATCATATCATGACTGCGTAACATTAAGTTTACCGTTTATGAAGTCGGTGTTGCTTCCGAGCTAACCTTCACTATTTTAGGTGAGTAGATACACTGAGTAGCTTTTTAGCTTCTTCCTTTATGCTCACTCTACTACGAAATGCTTCGCTCTTACAGTATGTTTACTTTAAGCTTAAATAATTAAATACAGGACATTATGGTTTCTTGAACACCACAGATTTAACTTACGTCATAATGCCGTTTCCGATACTGATGACCTCCGCAGAACTTCAGCATTTATAATTCGTTTATCCACCGTTTCTTGAGAAAATTAAATTTAACTGAAGCATGCAACTGTGCTGAGAAGGCGATCATATGCTTTTATGCTCTTATCATTACTGCTAATGCACTTCACTGAATGACCTCATACCCCTTCACCTAAAGATGGAAAGACACTTTCACGGGCAATAATTGCTTGATGTATCATGTGAGGCAGTGCCAATTTTATCGGAAAAATAATCGTATATCAGTATTTGATAATGAGCCTGGTTGAGGAAACAAAAATGAGTAAATGAACTGAGACACGACTGGGCGAAAGACCAAACGTTTGAATCTGGAATGAGAATGTAAACTTAAAATCGAGAAATTATATTACCCAGCTCCTCCCTAAGTTGTTTTCCGTAAAACTTGTTAGGCAAGTTCAAATGAACAGACTTGACAAAATATGTAGATGGGATTTGCGGGGATTCGTTTCGCATATGGATCCTGATAGCCAAACAAATTGGGACGGCGATTCAGGTGGGAGGAAACACTAAATCTGGATAAGAAGGCAACAGGAGTTGAAGGAATCCAATTACATCCAACCGATGGGAGGTACTCGATTTTGTATTTCATGCTCTTGTGTCGTTTATGAAATACATCAGTGTCTATAAAGCAAATCTATCGCAGCTGGGTTTATAATTTGAAGCAGGAATGAATGCAAACTTAGTAACCGATATGCTTCCACATGCATCGCTTCCAAAGACTACGCGTATTGCTCGCCAGATAAGAAACAAGCTGATGGGGCATCAAAACCGAATTAAATGACATGGTTGTTAACCCAGTCAGATCATATTCTTATCCCATTTCAGATCATAACACAAGTTAGAGCGAATTTAAGCTCAAACTTAAATTACCTCGGAGGTAAAAAAGTTTCTATTGCATTAAAACTCTTACAGAAAACCTATAGACTCATCACTATAGGAACTGGCGTTAGGGCGTTAAATCTTGCTTTGGTATTATGTTTCTACCAACAATACGTTTTGTTAGTTAACTTTGCAGCTTCAATGGTCTTACTCATTCAGGTGCTGGACGAGTAATTGAGCCGTTGAGTGAATGCAAGAGCATGATTTTCCTATTTTGCAGTGTCAAATCGCAATCCTATTTCGGCACACAGCCCTGCATTCGATTTCTAACTTTACCAGTGCGGCGTGGCAGTGATAGAGCATACAATGGAGCTAATTATCAGGTGAGTGATGCTGCTTAGGTTTACTATGGAGAAGCCAGCCATAACGTAATTTATTATGAGCTACAAATTTGCGATGAAGCCAATAATCAGTCATCTCAGTACTCGCTGTAGAATTTGCACGCATCGGGAAATCGAAGGATAAGTTCAGAATTTTAGTGGAAAAGTATAACATACCCTTGCAATTTTTAGAGGCACATTGGTATCACGCCCGCCGTACATTCGGAAGCCCCATGGTGGTCCGTCAGTTAAGACGACTAATTTGTTAGCGGATGTCCACTCAAAATGGACGGCCGTTTTGGGTGATTGATTAGGCTCCA